>JABUQX010042421.1:0-47500 GCA_015478945.1 Trachelipus rathkii | reverse complement strand
AGACAGCAATGTGTTGCCAATTGGACTCCACCCTTTCGTTGAGATTAGAAATGTATGGGAATCCTACTAAATGTGAACAAATGTATAAATTTATGTATTCTTCTATTTATTTTTCGATTTTTTATTGGTCTAAAAGGTATCAAGGATGTCCTTATTTCATATAAAATATCAGGTAATTTAGTTTAGAGCGATTATTATCCATTACTTTGTTGGAGGCAACTTGTGTAGCTGTGCACGTTTGGCATATCATCATTTTTACGACGATTTTGAAAATTCGTCTGTAGTACCGTTATTGCTCACCTGTGCTTTAGATTATTTGTTAATATTGCGTTAAATTTTCTTGATTAATTATTTAATATATTATTATATCTAAAATGTTTCGAAATGGTTATTATTGTGTATTATGGTATTTAATATTTTTCTATTTGTGTTTTAAAAGTGTCTGAATATATCACATTGGTTTTATATACTGGAAAGCTGATCAATGCCGAGGTCACCTGTCTATGATATTACAGTAAGTGCAATGTTGCAAGTTTAGTAATTTTTGATTCATTTGATTTTCTTGTTAAAGATTTAAAGCAAAGTAAAGTTTGTTCTTTGATATATTTTTCTTTCAGTTGAAAGTAAATATATTTATTTATTTTAAAGTACTTTATTAATTAATCTTGTGATATATTTTGTTAATAATTTCAGTTAGTTAATATATTCTTATTACCTGATTAAAGTATTAGGATTAGATCTAGTGTAGCTTGTTTATCTTAACATTATTTTCTTGATTGCTATTTATATGTCTGTTCCATAATGTAAGTCTCTTCGATATAATATCTGGCAATTTATTATTTCGTTGGGAATATAATAACCGACCTCTAGTTTAGTATTTTCTATCGATTTATTATTGTTAAGATACTTATTTTTTTGCTGCACTTATTCTAATCCATTTTCAATATATTTCGTTATATTTTTTTGGTGTCTTTTCTTATGTTCTTTCTTTTATAATATAGTAATATATTATAAAACTTGGTTCATAATAACCGGCAACGTTTATTTATTTATTTATTTATTTATTTTTGCTGCATTTATTCTAATCCATTTACAATATTTTGTTGGATTATTTTTATTTTATGTGTCATATCTTATGTTCTTTCTTTTATAATTTAGTAATATATTATAAAATTTTATTCATAATATCTGGCATATTTAGTTATTTATTTACTTATTTATTAGTATTGGATTGAATGCTATTTTTATTTTTTTTAATAAATAATTTATTTATTATATTGCGTGTTATCAATTCTATTTTGAGCCCCTCGCACTGCGGCAGTCTTCTTTTCACCAGTGAAGATTTCTGATGTCAGCATTTTTATGCATGTTATTTTAAGGATCATTCAGGTACAGGTTTATCTTTGTGGTCAAGATATTACTGTCCCAGAGTGGCGTAAATTTAAGTATCCTGTGGTAGCTGCTGTTTGGATTCTTGGTTGTTATAGAATAATAACCCAGGGTTCAAATATCAGGATTAACGTTGTTCACCAGTGAGGGGCTGCCGTTCTTAAGCATTCAATTTAGTATAGTAAGTAATCTGGTGTTACAATATATATATATATATATATATATATATATATATATATATATATATATATATATATATATATATATATATATATATATATATATATATATATATATATATATATATATATATATAATAATAATAATAATAATAATAATAATAATAATAATAATAATAATAATAATAATAATAATAATAATACACACACACACACATAATCATAATAATCGTAATGCCTTAATTATATAGTTGCTTAAATCCTTATCTAGAAGAAAATCAATTTTCTAATACTAACATGTTACAAATTAATATCAAATATTACAAGAATTTATGAAGGAATATTTAGCAAAAGCTTTCGACCAATCTTGGTCCTCTTTATTAACAATAAATTTAAGCAAATTCTTGTCAACTCCCCTCTTCTACATAATGAACTTAAATCCACTCTCCCCAAACTCTCTCAGTTATATGGCATACCCAGAACACATAAACAAAACAAACTTCTTAGACCGATCATTTCTAACATAGACTCAACTACTTATAAATTATCTAAATGCCTTGCTAATTCTTTAAAACCTCTCATAGGACACATCTCTTCTTCCCACATTACCAACACCAAATATTTTATCTCTACAACTAAAAACATCAACACTTACACTCACAAACTCCTTAGTTTTTATGTAGTTTTTCTATTCACTTCCGTACCTGTTCCTCTTACCTTCACTCTCATAGAACGCTATATCAACGAAAACACCATTATTCTTTCTCAACCTTTCCCTCTCATCAAACAACTTACCCTTTTAACTCTTGAACACAACTATTTTCAGTTTAACAACACATTTTACAAACAAAACAACGGTCTCAGTATAGGATCTCCCCTTTCACCTATCCTTGCTAATATCTTTATGGAACTTTTAGAAATCTATCACATTCTCCCCATCCTCTTCTTAACAATACTTCTTGGTACAGATATGTTGATGACATTTTCGCTGCCGTACCTGTCAACACTAACCCCATGGACATCCTTACTTTTATTAACAACATTCACCCTAACATAAAATTTACTGTAGAACATGCCACTAACAACACCTTACCCTTTTTGGACACTTCTAATTTGGTCCCCCCACCATAATATACAATACACTGTTTATAGAAAACCTACTTCTAACCCCAGCTACATTCACTGGTTTTCTTCCCACTCTCTAAATACTAAAGTCGGCACCTTATCCTCTCTATTCCTTAGAGCTTTAAGGATCTGTTCCCCCTCCTACCTTCAAAATGAATTTAATTTAATCTCTTCAACCTTCCGCAAACTATCCTATCATCAATACATTATTTCCAACGCTCTTCGCAAGGTGATGAATAATTTTTATACCAACCAACCACCACGTGATAAATTAAATATTTCTTACCTCCCCTTACCTTCGTCTTCTCAAAACTTCCATAAAAAATTCCTACCTAAAACTATCCTTACCTCATTTTCAAATCTTCTTCCTTTCAAAAAAATTTTAAACCACATACTCATACCAATACCTTTACTTCTCAATGTGTATACAAAATACCTTGTGCTCATTGCAACAACATATACATCGGTGAAACACATGACTTCACTCGCCGTAATTACCAACACAAATATGACCTACTTCAAGACAACCCTAACTCTGCCCTTACCATACACAGATCTACCCACAACCATACCATTAACATAGACCACATGACACCCATTATTAACATTGAAAACCTTCACCTTAGAAGATTTACTGAATCCTTCTGCATAAACTATTCCAGCAATTATAACACAAAGAAACGACACACATATAGATCCCATCATAAACAACATTTTGAACTCCTCACCTTTTTTCAAAAAACTAAAACCAAAACTTTTATGATAATTTTATTTTGTGTATTTTTTACTATATTTAATTTAATTTTTATAACATAGCAGCTGAAAGAGGACCAATATTGGTCGAAAGCTTTTGCTAAATATTCCTTCATAAATTCTTGTAATGTTTAATATTAATTTGTAACCTATTAGTATTAAAAAATTGATTTTCTTCTATTTAGTTAAGGATTTTACAAGCAACTATATAATTAAGGCATTACGAATTATTATTACTACTGACGTCTTAAGTCAATTTACCTAATATATATATATATATATATATATATATATATATATATATATATATATATAAAAATATATATATATATATATATATATATATATATATATATATATATATATATATATATATATATATTATGGCCCTTTTTAGACATTTGTCAATCTATATGTATATATATATATATATATTTTACATACATTTTATATATATATATATATATATATATATATATATATATATATATATATATATATATATATATATATATATATATATAAATATATATATATAATAAATATATATATATATATATATATATATATATATATATATATAAGAAAGATAATAAACATATAAAATCAAATTTGCTTTGCTGTTGTTCATTATAAATATTCCAATTTTTTTTTAATTATAGCAGCAATATCAACAGTAATTAATTTTTAAAACTATTAAGGAAATATGCAATTATTTAGTGTATTTATATAAAGTTTCTTCCTGGTGTTCCCTTTCTCCTTCCCTCTCATTTGTAGGTATTTAAAGTTCGAGTTTCTTTTAATCGTTGTGGATAATTGCTTAATTAAGTTTTTAATCTAGTTTTTCGAAGGGTATTTAAAAAAATTAGCAAATTTTATATATTTTTTTACATACACTATTTCATTCTGTACTTTATTATTAAACGTTACTACGGAATATATTTTTACAGGTTATTAGCACACGCACTTGAAAAACCTTTTTCAAGAAGGAAGCAGAATAAGAAAAATTAAAAAATTCACTCAAACCCATGCCTAACACAAATCTCTTTTGTTGATGCGTGCGCAGGCTTCATAGAGAGGAAGATTGAATACAGCAAGCAAAAACAGAAGATATCAAGAAGTTTCATAGAACAGAGGTGGCTGTAAAGAAGAAAGTACAGCAATGAAATAGTCTTTGGTTTTAAATCATCACAAAAAAATCATGGAAAATAAAGGTCCCCTTTGTGCTGCTATGACGACGTAATGGTTATGGAATGCGATAGGTTAACTCCCTCGATTACCTGCCACTATTGTATCTATAAAAAAGAGATAGTACGCCAACATCATATCGCAGGAATAAAGGCTCAATTCTATCCAATGGAAAGGTGAAGCAATGGCCCTGAAATGTTAGAACAGTATCCTAAGTATATGCAATTAGAGCATTCAATATAACCGGAGTAACTGTGCGAAGGAAAATAATCCAACAACTTGAGCAGAATTCCCAGATACTTTGAAGGCACCTTAGTAATATCAGGTTTTCGAGACTTGTTGTTATTCTCAGACCGAGGTAATCTATGTCGGTCACAGGTGGGACAGTAAATCCCAACGGGAAATCCCATCATGCTCTGTAAGAAAAGTCGGAAAGCTATAATAGAGAAGCAACTCTAAATGAAAAAGAGGAACAGACTAGAAATGAGTGAAAGAATGAAGACTTAAGTGATCGACATTATAATGAACAGATTTAGAAGTTTAGTTGAGAAGACTATTGTTGAAAGTATCAATAAAGTTGAAGAAAGTGTAGAACCTTCAGGAACACCACAAATAATAACAAAGGAGGAAGAGATCGCTCTATTTGCAAGCTCTGATAAGGAATGATCTTAGATAAATTAGAGATGATTCAAAGAAAATGACAAGATCCAAAGGAAAGAAAACTGAGGGGACATGACTCGATCACACTCGGTCAAATGTTTTCGATATGTCAATCGCAACCATACAAGACATTCCATAATCCCTAAAGAAAAAACACAGCAAATCAGTGAGATATGAAAGTTTCATCTGTTGACCGAGAATCTAAAGTCCTAGTTATGATTTAAAAGGAGAGAATGAGATTCCAGATGATCCTAGAAATTAATAGTTTCAAAGATTTTAGACAGATTGTAAGTAAGTAGTAAAGGACGATAATTAGAAAGTTCTTCGTTATCGTTTGGACATAAGCACATTTCTAGCACTGAGGAAACGTGTTAGTGTTAAGACATTGAGATTTTAATTTAACGAGGACAAGCGTCAGCTCAGAAGCGCACTCCCTCAAAACCAGGGAGAGAAATGTCATCCGGTTCACTAGCCTTTCTGATTTCATAGATCCTAGGGTTTCATGCACTCACTCATTTTTAATCGCAGGTTAAGATTTATCAGAATTAATAAGGGGGAAAGGTAGCCATGCAAAAGTTACTGTATCGAAGATATTTCTGACAAGTGTTGAGAAACTTTTATGAATAGGAGAAACATGGATGTCAATGCACTTCCTTTTAGGTATAGAATGATTAGTCCCTTTATTAATATTCCTCCAACGATTTTGAGTTTATTTTTTTAAAGAAAAAGTTCATATATCACTTTGCTGCCCTATTCTACGAGGGAAACTGTTTTAGGTAATTTCTACCTTTGTTCCAGAAGAGATACTGACCCCTAGCCCCTTGCCTTGCGACTCTGTCGTTCTACTTATTGTGCCACTGTAGCAGAATGAAAATTAACTTGGGTGCTAGAAACAGTTGAAAATGAATCATGGATTTTGAAGAGAAAAGATTTAATTGAAGATGTTATAACAGGCTCACTTCATCAGTTATTACTTCTCCCCTACGGACCCCCTACGGAAATCCTACTGTCCTTACGGCCCCTACGACCCTCTACGGCACCCCTACCTTTTCAGCCGACATCGAAACGATCTCTGAGTCAGAACAAAATTCATTCTTAGGTTAGCTAGCAAAGAAGCTGGACAATAACCCACTCACCACAAAGATCCCTATTATGGTGGGTGGTTGTATGTAGTTGCTCCATAGCAGTTGCCGTATCAAATAGTGATAAAAATTTATACATTTTTAAAGAAAGCAAATTATTTTTTCAAATATTTCTTATAAAAATATATCAAATAAAAAAATATATATGCAGTATGGTACATAGGTTTTCCAAAGAATATGTTTGAGTTGGAATGTAAAGTTTTATTACTTAAATTTCATTAAAGAAAAATACATTAGTGATCCATGACATTTTTTTCCTCATCTATTATTTGTGATAAACTTTCAGTCAATTAATTTATTCCTACCTGAAAAAGACTTCTATTTGTCTTAAAAATTCATTTCCAAATTCTGTAACAAAATATAATAAATAAATAAGGATATTTTGATTTTCTTGCTAAATATACTGTTATATATATATATATATATATAGAGTAGTAGTAGTGAGTAGTGTTCTGCATAGGGGTAATGTGTACTCACTATTATATTATATAAAGATATAATTAATATTAAATACTATATATTATATCATACCCTATATCATAATATAACCTATTATAAGTGATAGTGATATAACATCATAATATATAATATATATATATAACAATATATAGATGCATATAAATAATAAAAAATTTATTTACCTTTAAAAAAAAAGGAACGAATGCCAATAGTCTCTCTCTCTTCTCTCTCATATATATAAAATATAGATATTATCCACACCCTACAATATGAATACACCGGCACCTATATATAATACCTACATACACACGATACTATATACTATATATATCTAATATATATACTATACTATATCATCAACACATACTAAAGAAATTTACATATACATACTAATATATTATTGAATCTTGTTTTGGAATTTATTCATTAAATGTTCAGCGGTGAATCGGCAAAACTAAAATAACAAACGATCGACCAATCACCCGAACAATATCTCTTTTTATTACATCACAAAATAAACAACATAAACAACTGGCTCAGCGAGCATCTATAATCTACACACACACTGACTTCCACAATCACAGATACCGAAAGCTCACACAAAAATAACTCACCCGAAAGTCTTCTGAATTCTACAATCTCTTCCTATAGTCATAGTGAGGACTTCAAATACCTGGATCCAATCCATTCGTATACTTCGATTCGTACAGTTTTCCTACACACCTAGAATAAGTTTCTGAAATCCACTTGCAGTCAAGCTCCACAAACACATGCACTCCTAATGACTTCAAAAATAAGACAAGTCTTCCTTCACAATCTAAGACAACTATATCTACATCCATCACATTCAGATTCGCAAAGTTTACTCTTTCATAAAGTGGTCTCTTGAATCTTGCTTATAGTCTAAGCTCAAATCTTCCAATGATTTCAAAGCATGTATGAGCCTTTCTTCAAAATAACTTCCAATACCATTTGAGGATATCTGTCATTATCATTTGTAATTTCCCTTAAGTGTCAAGATAACGGTTCCCAGAATAAGATTTGATAATCCACCTAGACAATTCAAAGAATAATAATATAACTGAGCCAAATTCTTTATAATCTTCATATTCATGTGTAGATATCGAATCAACAGTACGCCTTTTAAAATAAATCACCAAGACCGTATCCGAGAAGTCTCACCAAAGGATGAGAGATTACCAAACAAGAGATAAAACCCCCAGTATGGAGAACAAATTAACTCTATTAATCACCAAACTTTCATTAATGCTAAATGTCAGAGTAGTGAATTACGAGAGGTTTGAAATCTTATATTATCCCCACGGATGATTAATTTTATACTTTTGGAAAATGAAAATTACTCTTAAAATTAGATTCGCCTATCCATGTTAATTTTATCTTAACGTTCTTGTTAAGTTTCGTACTAATAGCTGCACAATCAAGAAGAAATTACCCATATGAAAAAAGATAGCACGTAGCAATATTTACCATATTCTAAACTCCGATAAATATTACTTGTTCGTTTTTTTAATTTTTATTTGTATATTTTTTAAAGTTATTGTCATTAACATTTTATTTAGTTATTAACGTTGCAATTATGTGCTAAAAAACACATGTTTCAATTTCTTCTTATAGTCATCTTTTTAATTACAGCTTTATATATTGTCTTATGGATCAAGTACATATACATTAAAACAAAAGAGAGAATTAAAAATTGTCAACCAAGTAGATGTGTTAAAATTCAAAAAACATGCTTCGAAGAGGTAACATAAAATCATATTTTTAATTTGAAAGTTTGATTACATAGTGTTAGATTACGTTAAATATAACGTTATGAATAAAGTCACGTTTATGTATGTTAGAGCTATGTTTTATGGTATAGGTGGGTTAGTTTAGGTTAGGTTAGGTTAGGTTAGGTAGGTTATGTTAGGTTAGATTAGTGTAGGTTAAGTTTTAGGTTAAGTTTTAGGTTAGGTTAGGTTAATTTGTTAGGTAGGTGATTAGGTTAGTTAAGGTTAGGTTAGGATTAGGTAGGTTAGGCTAGGTTAGATAGTTAGGTTAATATAGGTTAGGTTAGGTTAGTTAAATATATTAGTAAGTTGCATTAGTTTAGATATATGGAGTAGATTAGCTATATATTATGTCATTAACTAAGAATAGTATCAATTTTGTTAAAAATAATATTTAATTATTTATCACATTTGTGCTAATTTAATCCCATATATGCATTATTGGTAAACAAAAACCATAATCGGTGAACAAGTACGTGGAGTGTTATTTTTAAATATAAAAACTAAATAAAAACAAAAAGGATAATTGAACATAAAATGATGATTTGAACACATTATAATTGATTTATCAACTATCCGATGAGTATAAAAGAAATGAAGGATAAAATCTTTTATATTTCAATAATATTAAAGGGATATTGCAAAACTTTAAACATTTACATACAACGTTATAATTATTAATAATTATTAATATATATATATATATATTATATATATATATATATATAATATTAAATATTATATATATATATAATTATAATATATATAATATTATATATTAATATATATAATAATATTATTATATATTTAATTATATATATATTTGAGCAAAATTCATTAGAGAGTTTTTAAAACTAAGCCAACTCTTTACAAATGTAAAGAGAAACAATTTAAAACCATCTTAAAGTAACTAATCAGGGAAATATCAAAATATTAAAAATATAAACTAACATTTAACTGTTTACCTGAGACTTGGTCAAACGTCCCGCCTCAGAACAAAAGTGGAAAACTGATCCTATGCTTAATTTTTAATTAATTTAATTTCCGATTAGTTCTTTATATAGATTGGTGTTAAATTGTTTCTGATTAATATACTTAATATATAATAATTAATATAATATATATAATATATATAATAATATATATATTAAATATATATAATTATATATTAATATATATTAATATATATATATATATTATAAATAGGTATTAGAAAGAAGTGTATGTAATCTAAATTAAATTATATAAAAGAATGCGTAGTACATGAATTAAAACTTCAACATCTATTAAAGAGGATATATTACCATTGATTAGTAAACTTTTATTCCACACACATTTAAAAAGATTTAAACTTAACTTGTGATATAAAATTTCACATTCCATAAAAATTAGAAGGATTGTTAGAAGAAAAAACCGTTAAACCTTATTAACATGAAGCCCAATTATTCTTCAAATAAAAAAATTGTCCTTAAATAATTACTTTATTTAAAATAAATAATATCTTTCCCAATGAGAAAAATCTGACGATCTCTTACTTTGGGAGCTCAAGAATTTCAAATTTCCGACAATCCAATAACATAACATAATATATACTTATTATTATATTATAATATATTTAATGAAAGATATATATATAAAATATATATATTATATAAATATGTTATTATTATTACTATTGATAATAAAAAATATATTAGTATATATATATTAGTTATATATTTATATAATATTATAAGTTAAAGATATATGAGTATATAATATATAAATATAATATATATAATAATATAATATATATATATATATATATATATTAAATTATATATTATGTAAAGAGAGAATACCAAAATGTTTTTAAAGTAGTAAAGATGAAAATAATACTGTTCCAGTTTTGTGTTTTTCACACAATTTTGAATTCAGAAATATGCCCACCTCGAGCCACAATTCCACCTTCGAATACTGAACAACTCAAACAATAACACTAGAGTTTATTTCACGTTTAAATAAAGCAATAATTATAATTCTTTCCTATTATCTCTATATATATTATTTAGAAAATTTATTTTAATTTTTAGTAGATTTAACAATTTAAACAATATCAAATATATTATTGTATTATAATGTCTAATTAGTATATTATATTATTTCCATAGTCGTTTATCAATCTCTTCATAAAAATAGTTCGTTATTTGCGGGAGAATATTTTATAAGACTATTACAAGAAAAAAAGAAGTTTTTAAAACACTTATATTCTATACAATTATTTTCCCTGTATACTCCACGCCATCTCTGATCACGCCACACGTGACAACTCACTTACTTGAGTATATGCAGACTACAAAGACTAATTTAACTATTATATATAAAAAAACCTTAAAAATTATATTTTAAATAATGAAGGTTAAAAAATTATTTTATGATGAAACAATCTAAAAGGCTACATCTAAAGCTTATTTCAATTGTTATCATGATACTAGGTAAACTGCAAAAACAACAAACATCCAAAAAAAACATTCAAGCATCATCATTCACTTAAATTTTACATTATACCAAATTTTTTTTATATTAATAAAAAGTATGCAGCGGAAGAAAATTTCAATAATAAACGACCAACTTGAACAAATTTGCTAAAACATCCATTTACGACCGTCTGAGTAGGGATTATGCGCACTACGTTATAATTACCCAAATAATTTACTGTTTTTATACCGTGTTGCATAATTCTTCTAAAGAGTTAAGTTTCACTAGCAGAAGAGTATATACATTCTACTTACTTTCCAATAAAGTAATTACACAACTATACACCATGAATCCATACCGAACAAGACCAACGTTGGTTTATCAAATATAAGGACCACTCGTCTTGGCTATTTTGGGTATCTTTCTTAACATAAACTCTTTTCTCGAACTTTAAGCGTATTTCCTTTATATAATTATGTTATACCTTACATCCTATATCATCATAAGAAAATATTGTCAAAATTATTGTATTGTTAAATAAAATTCAAGAAGAGTGGTATATATGTAGAACCATCATATAACCTACCCTGCAATTCCATGAAGAATAATTTATAGGGTTCTTTGAAAACGAAAATTATACGATTTGTTATGTATAAAATCTCGAAGTCCGTGAAATTTGCAAAGCCTCATGGTGGTCCCAATTTTATGTATATATGAGTGGGTATCTACCCTTTTGTAGTGTGTGACCCAATATTGCTCGCTTACGCCTTTTTGGGTCCTCTATGATTCCGACGCGCATCATTAGCCCTGACAACAAGACTTGGTTTTGCGACACGAACACCACCCTGAGTATGGTCATATACTATATCCAGAAGTCTTATTACCGACAGACACAGACTGAAATCTGCTTTTAGTGCGCAATACACATACACATTATTAGAGTTATTATATATACAGCCCAAGATTCGATTTCCGAAGGAAATCGAATCGTGAGTTCTTCGTATAATAACGATTCCTAAGCAATTCTTTGTTTACGCACTCCGACTTGGACTTCCGTCTCGTTCATCTTCGCTATACCTGTTCTTGAGTCACGATATATTATCTAACACGCATTTAGGTTATCGTATCTTGGTAAAAATTTGAGGTTTGATTGGAGTAAACCTCTCGTAGACGAGTTACGTCCCCCTGGGTCCTCCCCTGAAAAGGGACCCCACCCCCTTTAAATAAAATTCAGAAGTTCGTAATTGCGACTGAAAATTTTATATGTATGAGATTCATATTGAAATTTCTAGAAATACTTATAGTATGTTGAATTCTGATGAGTTGTCCAGCCTACCGTATGCATGAGCTCATTATGCTAAGTGCCGATGTTAAAAACATTCGTATAATCAACATAATGTTTATTCTCACCTTATAAGGGTATCAGCGAATAATATATTCAATATGATGTTATAGTACCGTAGATAGGGTGTCATAGTGACCCACTCACCAATTAGGAGTCCTGACTGTATAAAAAAGACCATGTAGATCAAAAAAACAAGGAAGAAAAAGTACATTGAGTGCTCGAAGAAATAAAGAGGAAAGAATGAAGAAGTGATTCTAACCCAGAGGATATAATAGAAGTTACCAGATGCATACCGGTGCTGCTTCCACTCAGGTGCGGAGCCAGTTATTAAATATTAGTTAATGATTACACATTGATGGCCTATATTATTTATTTTGGGTTACGTATGATTATATTTATCAAAAATAATGGTTACAGAAACCATAAAAAATATAAGAATATAATAAAAATAAATAATATAAATAAAATTAAATTTCTTATTCTTTTATGTTTATAACTTACAAATTAACGTTTTTACCATACACCTAAAAGCAGAAATCACTATAATCAAACCACCATCCAGCTCAGTCAATCCAAGCCTCTCACTGACCATCTGATGATCTATTAGATCTATTATTAAAAGTAATTACATTTTAGTATCATTTTGAATAAACATTAACATGAAAATCATAATTCTGATATAACAAAACATCAAACAAGAGATGTTTTTGGATATATATATCATAACAAAGTATTCACATTAATAAAAGCTTACATAGTTATACACTAACTTATTGAAAATAACCACCACAATATTAAACTTAGCACTAACTTATAAACAGTGAGAACATATTAAACTTTAACGTTTTAAACAATAATTCCAACACTTAACATTACACAGTACAAGATTACTAAACATGAGCCATACAAAAACGTAACTTATTCACACGTTATCAAGACATATACCAAAAGAATGAACGAGTGTATAAATTAACACTACCAGTGTAATATATAACACACACAATTACCACAACATTGGTTAAATATATAATACTGATCAAACGAGATATACTACTAACATAATAAGGTTGTTCTAACACGTATAAAGCTTAACTGATCGTAACTATTTGAACTTATGAAGAAAAATAGATTTACAATATGATCGAATACCTATGCACAGGATTAGAGCAAGACATAAAGCGAGTACAACATTTACCAAAGTCCACACATTAACAACGAGTAAAGTCACAACTAAGGTATAGCCATGACAAAACGTCAACCCTGAACTACACTTTTCTTTTCAAGCATGTTATCGTCTAAACTATCCTTTGAAAACAGTTAACCTTTACACGAACACAGCAAAAACATTTTAGCAAAAATTTATCACAACATTGTATAATTATCATATGATCAACAATTATACTCTAACATAATAAAGTTTTCACAAGTTAAATACAAACTAACATAGTCAGTAACCATGAATCTAAAAATATAGTCACAACACACCCAAAACCTAACACATCTTAAACAGAAATAAATCGGAGTTTTAAGGCAATTAACAAATGTATTTTCACACTATTAATATCCAAGTAAAGCAAAACTAACAAGGTATTA
Source organism: Trachelipus rathkii (assembly GCA_015478945.1). NCBI lineage: Eukaryota > Metazoa > Arthropoda > Malacostraca > Isopoda > Trachelipodidae > Trachelipus > Trachelipus rathkii. Next base: position 33,420 of record JABUQX010042421.1, on the reverse strand, counting down.
GCCAAAACGTAACTTAATCTTACTTTTAAGCAAACCTCTAAACACTATACGTTAATTCTAATTACTCGAAACACAAGATAACAACTAAAATATTCTAACAATGGTTAATGTATATACGTCAACGAAATATACTCTAACAATAGAAAGTTTCACGCGACACATAAAAACAAAATAGCATTACATAGAAGGAAGAGAGATGAAATATAACAAAGACAAAACCGAATAATACAAATTTTACATTACTGAATAATAGAAATAAACGTGTTAGCGATATAACAAAGCTTCCACTGATCTTATGATATCTATATATCGAGGCGAGATATATGTGCTATAACCATAAACATTTGCGTAACATTTATAAAAGCTAAACCAAATCACATCATGAAAGCTAGGAAAAAAATGTACAACGTATCAATATCAAGCCTTAACACATTCTATAACGCCCTATTAATAAGACTCTTAACATAACCAAAGTCCACACTTCCACTAGGGGGAATTAAGCCACAGAAAAATTAACACAACTAACATACAAACGATAACCGTATAATACTTTTGTTCCGAGAGGTCATATCTCTAACATATAAATTAAATCATGTGGGATTCTGTTTAAAATCTTACATGACACACAGAGTAACATTTATCAAAAAAAAATTATCATAACCATTAAAACGCGCAAACCTATCATAATACATAATGATGTATAAAGACTATATTAATGTAAATTTTTAAGAGCATTATCATCTTTTTAGAGACTTCTCGCTATACCTTTCAGAATAATTATCCAACGTGCGAAACCAGTGAGATAAATGATATTTATATGCTTATAACCATTATAAGCATATTAAGATTGATGAATGAGTCACTTAATTATAAACTATGGACCCTACCTGGCATAGCGCCATAAAAACATAAATAATATATGCCACAATAAAGTCGCCATCATCTGGGTGGACTTGACTCGACACATATAGTCAACATCTTATCGAGTATAGAATGACAGCCATTCCGATTTTGATAAAAGCAATAGAGCTCCTCTGTATTGATAGAAGTAGTCATGCATATCTAAGAGCGTGAAGTACGCTCGTAGGAAAGAAGAATGGTGAGTGAACTGTATTGTTCGTAATCTATTAGTACATCTTGCTGTATTTAAATTTGTACTACACACTGAAGAATAATAGTTGTGTATAATATAACTAACTCCTATTAGTTATTGATTATTATTATTACTAGTAATTTTTAGTATTTCTTTCAACCTAATCAGAAGAAAGTAATTATCAAGAATTACAACGTACGAATTTATTATACCATATCAGTTCAAATAATGAGGAATTTATTCGCCATTAGTGGACAGCTCTAACCAACTTAAACAAACAAACCACTATAACAAACAACAACAACACTAACATAGTACAAAACAAAACTAAATCAACAACATACATAAATAATCATAGTTTACAAAATAATATAGAATTTTATAATACCAACCAATTCTAATATTTAATTAGCTAAACTTTCATATAGACACAGTTTTCACATTAATAAAAGCTAACATAGCACTTACATAATTAACTAAGAATCAAATAATGTTACTAATACAAAAAGCGCTTACATCACTCTTTATCGCGCACTGATAAAATTTATCTGCACACATAACTAATACCATACACCAGCAGTTTACAGACGAAGCCTAATCTACATCTTATTTTTCCCAGCATATTTCTCTTAAACATATCAATGTTTAATTTTACAATAAACACTATTGATTTACGTCGCATGTCGATATTTTTTTTTTTTTCACTAATATTCTTTATCAAATAATCATACAACATGAGTATTGCTTATACTACATAACACTTCGAACCTAGTATGCTAACATAACAAGTGTGTTCACATTCAATAATAGTCTAAACATCAGCATTCAATAACTAAGAAAAGTAAGTCAACGACGGATATTCTACACTAACTTAATCACGAATAAACTGTATAACATGTGAAAAGTATCCACACTTTACACCTTGGTAACAGTAGACACTAACATTGCATACCAAACGTAATCTATCATACATTTCCAAGCATCTATCTCTTAATACGATACACTGAACGGTTATATGTACCCTATTGGACACAAGAATGTTAACAAATATTATTTCATAAACACTTTTCAATTATCATACATGGAATCCAACGGGAATAGTAACGCTAAAACATAACAATAGTTTGTTAACCAAACATAACACCAAAAAATAGAGTCGTGTACCATACTTAACCATTCGAAATATGATGCGGTTATATCTTATTATAAAGGTTTGTAAACAACGTATTTTAGCATTAATAAAAGCTAACCAAGAGCATAACCTGAACTAAGCAAATGAATAAAGTTACAACACCAAAATCCTGATGAACACACTATACGTATCTAATAACTAAAGTGAACGATTAAACAACTTCAGAGAATAACATTTCAGTAAATACTACACATTTTTACTAAAAACGTAATCCTATTCATCCCTTTTTCATTAGGCATACTACTCTAACATATCAATGATAAATTTTTACTGTATTGAACAATCGTTATATATTGTTAACACTCAAAAGTTAGCAAAACCTTAATAGGATCATCACATATCAAGACAATAGTTATATTTTTTATATGTCTAAAGTCGCTAACTAAATTATTTATTTCATCAACTTCTTATCAATATATTTAACAAAATTCATCCATAACCTCGGTACTAAAATCATCATTTAATATCCCCATGCGTGAATAATTGCCAAAAACAAATTTTCTGTGTAAACATACCACAAAAAAATAACAAAAATTTTACCTCCTAACATAACATAAAAAAATAATCTCCTTTGAATATAAATATCACCAAAGATAAACCGTTATAATAGTTTACTGTATTTAATTAGCTAGAAATGTTAGTAATCAAACTCATCCCATCCACCTACAGTCCTCCTAACCCATCCCACGTGACCGCCTTGTATTAAGATGTGAAGCGTAGATGATTCAATTATATTACGAGTAATGGCGTATTTGTGAAAATAAAACAAACAATAGAAGAACATTACTTTACTATGTCTGACTCTACGAATATATATGACTTAACGAACAAAGCTATTTTACATCCAATAAAGCTGTAACAATATCTATTATACACCGCCAACATCAAAGATATATAATATCAGTTTGTTGTATTTACCAAATGCAAAAGACCAACTTATGGTGGTTTGGGTCACAATTACCAACAGTCCCCATTGAAAAAACGGGTGTGTGTATCTCCGATGAACTCCTTCTAGAGAATGTCTCACAGTTGGAGCCTTCTGCGCCTCCTTTGGAGGATAAAGTACTAGAATTGTCAGAAAATAAATATGAAGAAATGGAACTACAAGGTAGAGTAAGTTATCCCTCTATTGTTGCGAATTTATCAAACCCAAAGGTTTTAAATTTTCCAATTGTAATTGAAGAACAATCCTCACTCCAAACTCCACATGTAGGTCATACAAATGATCATTTTATCCATATTACGAATATCCATAATCCCACAGAGGATGCGTTAGTGATAGGTATCTATATTGTAGGTTGTAACAATAGCACTCCATTGAAAGCCTTAGTGGATACAGGTGCTTCCCTAAGCCTCATCACCAACAAAACATATAAATTGTTGGATGAACAAAAATTTCCGTTACAAACCTCTACATATACGGGTGTAACGGGTATAGGAAAAGTAATTTTTCCTGTTAATGGCGAAATCACTTTACAATTAAAACTTTCCAATGAATTCACCACCTCACCGAACAATTTTGTGGTGGTGGATAATAATGTGACAGGATATGATATCTTCAGATATAATTTGTTGAGGAGGGATAATTTATTGCCGGACTTGACATCCATAGTTAATTAGAAGAAATCAAGATGCTAATAATCATATTAGTTATAACAAAAGATATAAGGTTGTGTGAAGCGGATAATTTAAGGGAGGTAGCAATGGTAAGTAAAGATATAATAATTCCTCCTTTTATGTGTGTATCAGTCCCTATAGCTACATATAGTCATCATATAGTAGATAAGAATTCCTTCATACTGTTTACTCCCCAGAAAACTAATCATTTTATAACTGATTATGCGGTGTTCCCTTATTTGGAAGCATCTCTGGTTTACATATCTTGTTTTAATCCCTATAAACATCCAATTAATGTAAAACGAGGCTATTCTCCCGGTACGTATTCTCCCTTACATCAAATACATCCAAAGGATGTTAAACATGGACAATTAAATACTGTGGAGATTACACAAAGACCACAAGACACTTATGAAGAGTGGACACTTTAGGTTAAATGAGACTGACTTGTCTGACAACCAAAAAGATCAAGTTCTACAACTCCTAATGAAATATCGTCAAGCTCTTAGTTTAGGAGATTCGGACGTTGGGTGCACTGGAATTCTTAAACACTCTATTGATACGCTTATAGATGATCCCGTAAATGATTCGGTTAGACGGTTACAAGGGCCAATCTTATATGAGGTGGAAGAGGCGTGTCAAAAATTGGAGGCAGATGGAATCATCCGAAGATCATGCTCCCCATATTCCGCACCAGTAGTTCCAATTCGAAAAAATGATGGAGCTATTAGGCTTTGTATCGATTATCGGAAATTAAATTCTATCACAAAACGAGATGCGTTTCCTATTCCCAATTTGATTGATACATTGTTTAGTCTACAGGGGATGCAATATTTCTCCACAATTGATTTGATCAAAGGCTATTACCAAATTGAAATGGAAAAAAACAGCATTGAAAAAACAGCGTTATCCACACCTTTGGGCCATTGGGAATTCCTGCGAATGCCTTTCGGACTTAAAAACGGACCAGCTACATTCCAACGAGCGATGCGGCTTGCTCTGTGTCATATTCCTTGGAGCGAGGTTATGATATATTTAGATGATGTCCTTATTATCAGCGAAAGTTTCGAAAAACATCTCTCTATTCTGGAAGAAGTCCTTAAAGCTTTTCACGTGGCGGATCTAAAATTGAAACCATCCAAAAGCTATTTAGTACGAACGGAGGTTCAGTTTCTGGGTCATATAATATCAAATCAAGGATTGAAACCCTTTCAACCAAAAATTGACGGTATTCTCAAATTTCCCAAACCAGAAACCTCTCGCCAAGTCAGAGTTTATGGGGATGGTAAATTTTTACCGAAGACATATTCCAAATTGCTCGTCATTGCCAAACCATTGTTTGATTTGCTGAAACACCAGAAAGATGTTCCTTGGACTACAAACTGTCAACAAGCTTTTGAGGAGCTCAAAAGGATCTTAACATCTCCACCTCTTTTATCATATCCCAATAGGTCTGAGAATGCTGCTCCATTGTTGCTCCACACTGACGCTTCTGGGATTGGTGCTGGAGCCTGCCTTAGTCAGGTACAAAGTGGAGAACAGAAGCCCATTGCCTATATTTCCACTGTTTTATCCAAGGCACAACGTGGGTACAGTACCACCGAGAGAGAACTCGCGGTTGTTCGATGGGCTGTCCGGTCCCTAAAACCCTTTTTGTATAACATTAAAGCTCTTATCTTCACAGATCACAAGCCACTATTGTTTTTACAGAACATGACGTTAGTTAATCAAAGAGTTGCTAGAACCCTGGAGGAATTGAACGATATCGATTATGAATTGTATTATGTACCAGGGAAAGATAACATAGTTGCTGATGTGTTATCACGAACACCATTCCAACTTCCAGTAGAACAAACAGACGCAATGCATTCGGCGGAGCCGCCGGATGGATTTATAGAAGTGGCAATGCCTGGTGGAGGAGATTCGTTATTTGTGTGTTTCTCAGAATTTCTGAAATGTGAAGGAATTGACGAATCACACTTACAGATAAGAGTTAAGATCATAGATGAGTTATTGAGCAATCAGAGTGAGTATAATCTTCCCGTGGGAAAGACTAAAGAAGCGAATCTGGTATTAAAACAGCTACAATTGACTAGACATTCAGGGCAATTACCTTTTGTTCATAGTATAGATGCTTTTACTAATCTCTATAAACGAAGAGTTTTGGTATATTATAGCAAAACACACCCCTTAGTTTTTGGAAACCCAACTCATGGGGAGGTGTGCTATCTGTTATGTATAAGTGGTGTTCATTACAACTTATTACATCTTGTGAGAAGATATGATGCTCCTGATTCAGCAGGGGGAGCATTGTGCACAGTTGAAAATATGGCAAATGTAGAGGATGTGAACTTAGAACCAGATATAATTACTTATAATGATGACCCCAAAGAACAAAATAACAATCGTATGTTAGAACTGAGTGATTTCCCCAGTGAGTGGTTTGAATCTGGTGGGGAGGAGGTTAATTACAATAACGGTTCACCGAAATTGCTGGGTGAGTTTGGAGAGATAAAGAAAGCTATTGGTCAAAAGACAAATAACTTATTGTATATTCAAAATTTTTCTATGATAAGAACTTCCCAGGATTCGGTAGAAATACTGATGGATCATATACAGCAATGTCAAACAAGGGACCCCTTGCTAAAGAAATTACAGAAAGCCCTCCTACGTCAGCAGGTTTTTCTGGGTCCATTAAAATTATTCAAATTCTCTAGGAAATTTTTATCCTTCTGGTTCTACTTCCTCTATGTCTGGAAAATTATCGTCCATTTCCATATTTTCTTTCGTCGGTTCCAGGGTTGTGGTATAATAAACCACCACGAATTTGTACATATTGGTCAAGGGAAACTTTATGCTTTGTTGGAAAGGATAATTTGGCATCCAAGGTTACGAGAAGTGCCGTGACATATCCTTGTCATGCTATAAGTGTAAACTAGCTAAAATATCTAACATTTATTTTAATAAACAAACCCGAATGGGTTTTTTTTGGGTCGGGCCCACTCATGCCAACCCTGGTTACAACTGCCAAAATCAGCCAAAGGAAACAATTGTTTTTGTGTTGATCGATCATTACAGCAAATGGATAGCGGCGGTTCCTATTCGAACAAAGCATACATCATTAGTAACTGTAGCTTTACAGAATGTTCTACAGTACTTGCCTATAATTCCTTTTCGTCTACTATCAGACAATTCCCGAGAATTTAGAGGTGCAGAGTTCGAGGAATTATTGCAAGACAAGGGTATTAAACATATTTATACTACTCCATACAATCCTTCATCTAATGGTATTACTGAAAGGGTTAACCATACTTTACTTCAATATCTAAGGGTATCATTAACCCATCCCAGTCTTTGGGATGTACAATTCCCCCAAGTGGTTTTAACATATAATCATTTGGTTCATGCCGCTACAGCGAAAACTTCATCGGATATAATCTATCAAGAAGCTCATGATAAACGACCCAGATTTCCTTGGACTAAATTCAATACTTATTGGAAAGGACACACAAATTTCTCCCCTTTCCTACAAGATCAATTGGTGGCGCTGAAGTTGCAGTTACCTGGAGATCTGACCTTAAATAAGTTTAAAGATCGTTATCGAGGTCCATTAAAAGTCATAAAAGTAAATCCTAATAAAATAACTTATATTATAGAATCCTTGGAAACAAAAAAATTGTATAAAGTGCACTATCGACAATTGAAGAAGTGGTTTGCACCTCCCAAATACCTAAGCGATAATCCATTGTTTCAAGATCTTCTGACCAATAAGACTCCTATAGAGGAAATTCCAGAGAGCAACATTGATGATCCAATAACACCAATACCTGATGCTTCATCAGGCAGTGAAAGCCGGAATGAAGAAGAGACTTTTGAGTTCGAAGATTCAGAGGATGAGGATGATGATTTCCTGGGGTTCCCAGATTCCGAAGAGGGGGAAGAGCTTACATGAATGATATGTAGTATTGAGAAGAGCCTTCTCTTGCACAAACAAGTTAGAGATGAATTAACAAAGGTAAGTATTTTTCCTTCTATATTACTGCCTACTCTTCTTCTTTCTTCTACCTCTCCTCCTTCTGTTGTCTCCACTTATATTTCTTCTTCTTCTTATTCTCCTAGTCTCCCTAGTGAACTTTCTTCATTCAATATCGCACATCTCTTTAATACAAGTACTTCTCCATACTCTAATCAATCTTTCCATTCACCTAATTTTTCTAATATATCCAATTTCTCAAATATATCTTTAGCTAATTCTGAAACTTCTACTTTACCTAATTTACTCTCCTATACCCCCTTTATATTACAGATCAAAGAAATCAGATGGTTCCATATAGATATGCTAGAAGATTGTCTTGTGAAGATTTCCAAAGGAAGCTGCTCTTCATAAACTCTCCGATGGGAGAGGTCGAACGAATGGGTGAATCAGACGATGACAAAGTTTTCAGATGTGAGGGACGTGCTTGATGTATCAACACCCATGTCGACGATCTTTTCAGAAAAAAGGATAGTACAACAGTCACCTCTAGAGGAGAAGGAAAGTGATGATATAATGCCCCAACCATGTCAAATTGAAGAAATCACAGGAGATTTCATAGCATCCCGAACAAGATTGAGAGGCTCAGGAAGAACAAGTAATGTACCTTGGATCCAACCAAGGTTATTGGAAAGAAAACGTTATCCACCTCGTCAGTAGAATGAACAATGTTAAAATACATATAAAAAAATATATATATCTAATACTAGTTAGTGAAAATTGTCTATATATATTGTCATGAATTGTGAAAATTGTAATTATGTAATATAATTGGTGATGAAAATTGTAAAAATATATTACATGATTGTTAATGTTGTTAATAAAGTAATAAATCTCTAAATTGTAAAATTTTATACAATAAAAATGTTTGTTTTGTTTTTTTTTTTCGGCGCGTTTAGCGGTCTCAGAAAGAACGCCCGGAATCTTGTAAAATAAATAATCTTTTTTATCATATGCATAAACTGATACTTATCCACTTTATCCAAATAAAATTCTCCAATTCCTAGGTGTTATTAAATAGGCTAAGTAATATAATATTAAGTATTATTTTTTTTTATCAGAGTGTCCTAATATATATACTTATATCATTCCAGGTACTCTTCCTCGGACATTCATGGGTTTCCCCATATGGAGTCTGCCTATGATCAGACTACCAACAATCCTGGAAACCATCAAACAAAATTCACACGAGTTCTGTTGCCACGTTTTGAAGATGTTCCTCGAGCCATCGCTAGTGGTATCGCCTCCGATACAACAGATGTCCTCGTGTTTTCTTTGTATAGGATGTAAAATAAATAATCTCTTTTGATACATATGCATAAACTGAATATTTATGCACGCTTATTCTGTGTCTCTCCCAAATATTGAATTTAAAGCAGAAGACGCAATAGCTCCTATCAATAACATCATTAGTACGGTAAAGCAACATTGTCCAGAGGCTAGAGTCTATATAGTAATTCCAACCTTTCCTGACCTTCTATATTATAATTATCATCGACATATTGCTTTCACTCCCCAAGAAGTCTGAGATTGGTATGATAATGAATTGCCCAGAACAAAGGCAAAGGATCTCAATGAGGATTCAATCGTGGTTTATAACGAATTGATGAGATTGCATACAACGGAATTGAGATGGCCAGGAAAGCACACATTATCAATATCTGAAGCCTTGAAATTTATGGGAAGGAAAGCTGTGAATCAATTGGAATTATTATTGGATCCCACTAATGAAGTATATTCTCTTGGACCAAGAGGATTCCTCTCTGATGGAGTCCATCCTTTCCAAAGATTTAGCCAATGCCTTTTGGGAAATGCTATACGAGTACCATGTGCTTGATTATGCTCGTAGGCCACGATCTGCCTTATTTCCATCCATTGCGGAAATAGGGCCTACAATTAATACACAAGTAGAACACGAACGGAAATTCCAACTTCCGCTCCAGTATGTCCTATTTTATGCCCTAAACATACTATAACCGGTGGGGAGCCACCAGGAATCTACTCCCGTTTAAGCTTTGCTGCTCCAGTTGCATCAAAGACTCCTGTCTCTGCTCTTTCTATTGCTTCTTCTTCGACATCTACTGTGACTTCTGTTCGTGCTTCGGAAAACGTGTCAGTGGCTACTACATCAACAGCTACTGGTATACCGTTCTTTTCAAACAGCCCTCCTCCTTTAGCTAGGATAAAAGTTTTGGGTTGTGGTTTGGGGTGGGGGGGTTTGGTTTGGTCTGGGGCAGGTGTATTTGTTAGTGGCTTGAGGAAATCCGGGTTCTGTTTCAAACCGGCGCCGTGCGCCGTTAGCTCTTAAAGAAAGCGCTAAGTGTGGATTTCTGTCTTTGTCCTTGCATTTAGTTGCTTATCAAATAACCAGTCCATCTCTCTATAGAATGTATTTCATTCTTATAAATCCAGCCTTTCCAGCATGAATCTGTCTGGTGCCTGCCTCTATCTACTACATTACCAAAGGTCATGCCAACAACGGGTCTAGTTCATTATAACTGTAGAAGAGCCAGATGTGAGTCAGGAAAACCGACTTTGAGGTTATAACCCAGCCGGTGGTTAAAAGGCTGTGCAACTACTTTATCCACCGGTATTACAAGAGAAGATGTTATTTGGATCTTCATGATTGCTTTTTGCTCATTGGGCAATTGACAATTTTATGGCTATTACTTTAAAGCCTACTGCACATACTTCAGAGGAGTCGAGGAGGGGGAGTTGAAGGTATGGCGAGATGTCCTGGAAAGGCATTTCTTAGCGAAACCATTGACGCGACAGATTAGCAGTGGCTCGTGAATTCACGATATTCCTTTTTCTTCTTCTTCTTTACATATTTCTTATTTTTTTTCTTAGTTCATCTTATTTTGTTCATTAGCTTCGGTGTAAGTTAGTTTTCATTCGCTACTCCTTTTTCCAATCTTTCCCGTCATGTTATGGCGGGTAGGGAGGTGTGTAATATCCAAATATTTGGGATATTTATTCTTGTTTCAGTTAATTCACTACTTCTATTATAAATTTATGTTCTGAAGATTTTCTTCAATATTGAGATACAGAGCTACAACTTCTGACGAGTTATTCCTTTTTCTTTGGAGGATTGTGTAAAGTAGATGACTCACAGTTATTACACGGTAGGAAGAGTTCTATAAATCTTGTTTCTTTGGAGAATTGGTCAGTACTAGCAATTTAATTGGCCTATATTTTATTATTCTTTTAGATCTGTTTATCATCATTTGCCAAATCCACCATCTTGAATTGTACAAGGGAAACAAGTTATAATTACATAAAACCTCTGTCCAGTCAGGGGTAAGTATTATTCTTACAGTCTATTTAATATTCTTTACATTCTTTTTCTTTTGCATACTTGAATTAAAAATATGACATAAAATAATAAAATACAAGAGTATGGTAGGATACTAATTATTTGTACCTTCCCATCAGGTACAGGTATACGGCTAGGAAGTGATTATTCAAAGTTAAAGTCAACCTTCATAGGTTTAAAAAGTGGGAGATAAAGACTCCAAAGTGAAAAGTGATCCTAATTGTAGAAAATGAAGGTGAAAACAATTGTATAATTTAACAATAAAAACTTTTAAAAATAATTGTGCAACAATAAACTAAATATATATGTAAAGCCGTTTAATATTCTGTTTCATGAACTTATGAAATTAGAGTGTTTATTCAACTGTTGTTATATACATATATAAATATTTTGTTGCTCAGTAACAATAAATTGTGTATGTCACCATAAAATAATTATTATAGATAAAATTGTGGTTATATATATATATATATTTTTGTTTGAATGAGGAACAACAATGGTTTGGAGCATGCTCAGCAAATGATTTATTAGAATAGGTAGAATTAAGATAAAAAGGAAAATTATATATATATTATATATTATATATATATATATATATATATATATATATATATATATATATTATATATAAATATATATATATATATATATATATATATATATATATATATATATATATATATATATATAGGTAAATGCTATTTGTTTAAAAAGTTACCAAGTAAAAAAAAAACAGTTAGTACATAACACACCTCAAATTAGTTTTTTTTCTTTACAAAAACATATCACTCTATAAAAAAAAAATTTAAAATAAATTAATACACAGGTTTTTTTTTTTTTTTACTTAATTGTATTCAAAAGGGATGTTAAATATTGGGGTCACTTGTTATTTTTACATTTATACTAAAGGAAAACTTGATTGTATTGAAACCTAAGGATAAACTATCTGAGTCTGTACATGATTTTTTTTTCTGGTTAGTTTATTAAACTAAAATAAATAAAACATTAATTGGTCTATTTAATGAATTATTCCCCTTTTTGTTGTAAATTCTGCAATATTTAAATATAAAAGTGTGATATAGTTGATGCCATAATTAGTAGTTGTCTGATCAGAGACTTAGTCTGAGGTAATCATTAACATTCTTTTCTAATTGACTTTATTTAAATTTTCTTTCATTTTCCTTAATATTAATTCTTTTTATTAATCTTTTTGAGTGACATTGCCGCAGAAGGTTCGAAAACTTTTCTCAAGATAAAGACAGAAATAGAGGAAAGAAAGAGTAGCAGTTCGCAAGGGGTCCGACCTCTTACTGATGTTATGTGAAATGTCCAGGGCCTCTAGGTTTCCATCACAATACTTTTTCATGAATTCAGTTTTTGTTTTGTAAGGTAATTACTTTCCGATTCTTTGTTTTCTTTTCTAATTTTATGTTTAGTCACAAATCTTATTATCTATTTTTACAATATATATATATATAATATATATATATATATATATATATATATATATATATATATATATATATATATATATATATATATATATATATATATATATATATATATATTATATATATATATATTATTTATTCGTCTAGTTTTTATAAAACAAAAAGCATTTTAAATTAGTTTTAAGTTTGTAAAGAAATATTTTCTAAGCGTCAATGAGAGACGGGTGAATAAACCCTGAATCAGTATTTGAGTGTGATGAAAACGAACGCAAAGATTCTCCAGAGTCTGCCACGAGAGTTCATAGTAGAGAGACGTGTTTTAGTCTGCTGCATGAGCAGAGAGAGTGTAGTGAATTACAAAACCGAGCTTGTCTTAATTCGTACACGATAGCTCGTGTTGAGTGACTCATTTGTGTCTGTTATTCATTAACAAGAAGTGAATAATATCTAATGTATTTTAATTAACTTATTTATTATTAAGATGTTCCTATTCTCCAATAATTGTGTAACCGATCTTGCAAGTGATCAGTTGTAATTATTCTTCGTATTTGTATCTCGTAACTCACGAAAAGTGTAGTCATTTTAGCCATTATAAACAGTGCATTTTCAAGAAGCAAATTTATGTATGAAACTATTTTGTTATTGGAAAACTCTTATGTAGAAAATATTGTCTGCGTTATGTAAATGTATTCAGGAACTTAAATGCTCGTATCGTAATTGCATTGAAAGCAAGCAAATCTCCGAACTTCCAGGTATTGTTTTATTGAAAGATACTTCTCTCTCTCTGTTTAAGCTCATGTATCGTATAAATTATTTGAATCTCTCTCTCGCCTGTATCAAATTCACAAGTCTCTCTCTCTCGCATTTGAAATCAACCATTTGTAATTTTTAAGATTGAAATTTATTGTACATAAATTAACGCCTACATTATATTGATTTCTGACTACTGAAGATTATTTTATTGATAAGGAAAATAACTTATTTATGAATGATATATATATTTAATTATTATTTAACAAGGAGTCTGAACTTTTTATGCATATATATAAACTTAGTAAAACTTTTGAATATAAGCGTGGTATTATTGTACCTCCGATTCTTTGACCATTTATTGCATGTTGCGTGCCTGAGTTGCGCTTGCACAAATCTTCTAATGGAATCTTGAATGCATCTTCTTCGACTTCTGATTGTTCTTCCTTAGTAGGCGACACACGGTATAATATTTTGAAACCCTCTGTAATTAAAAAGAGAAACAGACGGGAAAGAAGACTGTCGACACGTGACTTAGGACTCTTAGAAGATTTTTGCAAATATTTGGTCAAAATATTTCTTCTGATGCGACTTGGCTCGCTGGCGACCGTTTTTAATGATATGGAAAGATCAGATTCCGCCTTTGAAAAAGAATACAATTTTCCTAATTCGCATTGAGGACTGCAAGACTCATCTTATATTCGTTTCCGCTACTTCATGTATCCAATAATTCTCCATAGAAGAAGCAGATGTTCCCTGAAAAGAAAATTAGGCTGTGTTTTAAAAATGGAAAGTATTGAACAAGGACAGGTATTCTTTAAGTATATGTTAAAAAACTGTAAGTGAAGATATATTTTATTTATTGTTTTGTGTAAAATATTTTATATTACATTTTCTAGTAAAAATAATTGCATTATCAGATGAGAGTAAAAACGGCTCAGTAAGAAATAATATATAAACGATTTTAGTGCTTATTTCTCATTGGTCGCGGCATCAGTGATTTGATGACGTCACCATTCTGTATTAAATAGCCTCGCACATTCTGTAAAAAACAAACTTTTGTTTCATTTTTTTTTTTATTCCGTTAATATTCTTTAACATATAAAAAGAAAATAGCCATTCGTTAAAATATATTTATAAATATAAATATATATATTTCAGTCTGTAATTTAATTTATTAATGTGTAAGAAAATAAAAGCTGAGCATATTGTATATTACAGGAATTTATTTATTCTCTTCACTATCTACATGTTCATAATAGGAAACTTTGAGGCTAATCATTGTGTTCCATAATACGGGGTTCACTGGGTGCAAAAACCAGATATTTCTAGTTTTCACTTCCGCTTATCGAAGCTTTGTATTATAGCTGTAAATGAAATATTCATTCTTATAGTAATTTTTTTTTTTTTTACCATAGCTTTTTTAATTGTTTAAAATAGTATTGTATATTATTTTTCAAATATATATATATATATATATATATATATATATATATATATATATATATATATATATTAGGGATGTGCCGAATATTCGGTAAGTATTTGGTATTCAGCCTATTCGGCCAAAATGCCGAATATTCGGTATTCGGCTTTTGCCGAACTATTCGGGCCGAATATGGAGCATTTATTTAAACAAATAAATTAACACGTCACATAAGGGAAAGTTATTTCAATTTAAATTTAAATTTTAGGAAACTTATTTTTCCAAAAAAATAAAAATATGCCAAATTTTGTAGCCAATATGGTGAAATCTTTGTCATTTGTCAGATCCATATAAGGGCCTTTTGACATTTTTATTCCAAGAAATAGAATTCATTTAGTGATACGGATAATGGACAAAACATGGTAGCTGGTATAAGTGAGAGGAGTGGCTTGCTATCAATTTATGTTTTATTTCACATTTTGCATCTAATGCATTCACGATTCAATATTAGGTCAGAAGTCTTGTTTAAAAGATATTTTATTTTACTTGCAGAAGCCTATCCTCTCATTTTCACCATTTCCTTAACCGCAGCTGCAAAGCTTAAAACTTACAGATGCAGCTGAAATTAATTCAAGACGTTCTACACGCTGGAACGAACTTATGAATTGCTTAAAAGATTGTTTGACAAAAAGTTCCCCCTATCCAATTACGCTGCTGAATGCAATCAGGAAAATGTTGACTGATTTTCAGTGCAAAATTATTCCATTTACTTGAGCCCATTGACAACATCACTAAAACAAGCATTAAACGTGAAGTAACAGTCGCCAAAGTGATCCCTTCCATTTTTAGCAATAAATCATTTTTTAAATAAGGCCAATTAAAAGCAAAAGCTTCAGTGGAATAATTGGTACACTCGTTGAAGAGTTAAGAAAAATCAGTGAGAAAAAACGACTCTCCCCTAAGTTTCATATGTGATAAATCTTTTGTGTGTAGCTACTTTCTTAGATCTGCGATTCAAACTAATTTTTCACATGAATCAGATTAATCAGTAAAAAAATATGGTCGTTGAGGCAGGTGGAAAGAAATGCATGAAAATTTAGATCCTGACTCTTCTGGCGGACGATGATTTACGTAGTGGGAAAGTAGCTGAAGGTTCCATTTTCACTTCTTTAATGGATTGTTTTAAAGGAAATTGTGGCATTCAAAATCCGTCTACAGACCCCCTGAAAAGAAGTGACAGTGAAAAGAAAGTTCCATTCTTTGACGATGTGATTATTGTACATAAAAGTTAAAAGGCTACATACGGGAATTACATCAGAAAATAAACAAAATATAAGTTGCCTACTTTGACCAGTGAAAGACAATTATATTCCCTTCAATTGGTGGAAAAAACACTGGAAATAGTTTTTATGAATTTGAAAAACTAGCAATAAAAATACCTCTCAGCTCCACCGTCATCAGTCGAAAGGAAAGAATTTAGAACAGAAGAAATATTTATGAAGCCACAAGGAAATAGGTTATCCCCTGAAAAAAATGAAGAACTGCTAATGTTCTGTCATTTTAACCTTAGAGCTTATTTCAAATGAAGTTAGTTTAATATCTTTAACTACGAAACTTTTCAATTTCATTTATTTTATTTTTAATATGTGAGATGGTTTGCTATAGGTAAGAAATAGTTATTTACGTTTTGTTTTATTAGTATATAACAACTGGTAAACATGAAATTTTTTGGACGGGGTTTTTGCAATTGATTATATGCCTGATCCCAAAAATGTAATCGGTTTGCATATCACATCATTTGTGAGATATTGTGTGTAATACAGATTTGAAAAATTTTATGATTTTTACCTTGCTTTTTAAATTTTAAATTATCAGACAAATTATGGATATATATATATATATATTTATATATATTATATTATATATAATATATAGTATTATATATATAATATATCAATATAAATTATATATATATATTATATATATATATATATAATATATAATATATTATTATATATATATATATTTATATTATATATATATTATATATATATATATATATAATATATATATATAATATATATATATTATATATATATTATATATATAAAATATATATATATATATGGGTATATGAAGGGAGAGAAACAAATCGCAATGATATGATACATGTCTTTGATAGATATATGTTAAACATATAATACAACTATGAATAAAGAGTAATATGGGGACAACAATGAATGTATAGAAGGAATGGTTTAGTTAAGTAAACATACCTACGATGGTAGTAACTTTCTCTTCGTAGACGATCTACTGTGCAAAGCGTTGTTGTAGTGCAGATATGACTACCCGCACTACCAAAAATTACTAACTTATAAAATCGTATAGTGGTCAAAGAACAGAAAAACTTACACTGTGTTGTGTCTAATTATAAAAAAAAACTATATTTTGTTCCGTTCCCTATCCTTAGTAAGTTAGATGTGTTCTAGTTAAATTGAGTTGTTATAAAGAGCTGCTAGTATCGGTGAAATTTCTTTTTTACAGATATAAAGAACTTCGAGATTCTTTCAGATGCTATTTCATCACTTCAATATGAATCAACTCAATAGTTATAAGATGTTTCTATCAAAATATCCAACTAGTCAAAATTAAATCTCAAATAAAGATATTTCTTATATCAAATGTTAGCTATATGAATCTGGTTTAATAAATCGTCCCTAAATCTTTGTTATGTTTCCAAACCGGTTACCTTTTACTTTCAATATAAAGGTAACAAATCAAAACCAACTTTTAATTTAATTAATCAAAAGCTATTGTAAAATCCAAATTGTCAATTGAGCTTAAATATCCAGGGCTTCTATCACTATTTCTCAAAGTCAATTGTGATTACCATTAAACCGTTATAAAGTTTAATTTATCAAACTAGTGTTATCAAACTTCAAAGTATTCAAACATTCAATTTACCTTGAAATTGTTGTGAGTCAATCAAAATATCTCACTATAAATAATGCACAATCAGAAATATGCATTAATCGTAAACACTCAATTAAAGAAAAATAAATCCTGTTAAGTCAGAAAATAATTACGAAGTTTCATTCAATCAAGTTGAAATCCAACTGTAATATCAAAGTTGGAATAACCTTGAAAGGATCGAATACCAAAACTAAATTATACCAACGAAAGTCGAAAACTACAACAATCAACTATAAATAATTTAAATCGAAAGACCAGTTAAGTAAAGTCAAAACCAATCTACAAAACTAAAGTCAAAACTAAATGCAAATCGTTAAAATCGAAAGCTAAATTCAAAAAGTTAAAGTCGAAATCTAAATTCGAAAAGTTAAAGTCGAAAGCTAAATTTGAAAAGTTAAAACTGAAAGTCAACTCAAACAGTCAAAGCTGAAAACTAAGTTAAATAATTACTATGGAAGACTAAGTTCAAACAATCAAAGGTCAAACTCAAAGTCGAGTATCATAGGCAAAGTCAAATGTCAACTTCAAAGTCGAATATCATAGGTAAAGTCAAATGCTAACTTCAAAGTCGAATATCAATTTCAGAAAAGTCGAGTCCTAATTTCAAAGTCGAACTCCAAGTTAAATCAGTCAAAGTCCGATTAAATTTAGTTCTAAGTTCAACTAAGTCTATGTTTAACAAAACTAAGTCCTATTGTTTTCTTTTCAAAACTAAAGTCAAATTAATGCAATATAAACTAAGTACTGTAATTTCCAAGTACTATTCGATCTATTAACTGTCAAAGGTTACTGTAAATTAAAATTCTTAATCCTCCCGAATTGATTGAAAATTTATTAAAGTCCCAAATTAAGTCAAGTCTTAAATAATTCTGTCAAGTCCAAGGACTACTATATATATTTCAACAGAATTAAATATTCTTCCACAATATTATAAATTTCAACCATTAATCGTGTTAATCTATCAAAGTATTTTAATTGTCAAAGATGATATATCTTAATCACCTTAACTATTCAAACAATTCAGACAGTTAATGCTTTAAGTCACTGTCACTTTCAAAATGGTGGCTGAATTTCAAAATGGCGGCTGCCGGCTTTTCAGTCAAGATGGCCGCTTCCTTATCAAAAAACCATGAATTTCCTTATCGATAATAAATAACCAAACTATCTCAAATAAAATGAAACTCAACTAAAACAAGGACCTATCAGAACAAAAGCTTCTATTTTTCAACTTTAATCAAATTCTTCAAATATCAAAATAAATTTTAAAATCTTTTAATAACTTTCTGTACAATATAAAACTGAGCTCAATCAAATCAAAACTACAGTAATATTTAGTTGTTTTCTCGTTCGCAAACAAGTTGCGTAATCTAAGTAGTAATATTTTAGGACAATAAATGCCAATGCACAGTGTGCATTTCTCAAATTACTAATACCAAAAAATTCTGTTTATTGACGCTGACTGCCACTGCAAAAGCTGGAATCAAAGCCAACTGCCAGCGCATACTAATCTAATAATAAATATTATATTTATTTTAATTTAAAAATTCATATTACTTAAATCCTTTTAAATACTTGTAGCTTCAAAAATATACAACGTCTCCAACTTATATTGCAAATCAGAGTCGATATAATAAATATACAAAGTTAAACTATTTACAAAAATGTTCTAGCACTTTTCAATGAACAAAAAATTTAGACAACAAGTTCTATAAACGAAGTAAATTGTTACAAATGCCAAGCTGAATCCCAATATTTCAAATTCCGAATATCTATCTTAAAACTTTTTCAAAACACAGAATAAATTGACATCAAATTATTTCAAATTCAAAACAAGGCTAACACAAAATATCAAATCACGCAAAGCTAATCCTAACAAGACGAGTTCCAAAAATCAAGTGAACTAAAACTAAACATAACAAATCAAATTTCAAATCGGAAGTCTTAGAGACTGATCTCAACTCAATAGCTCTCAAATAACAAGTGAACTGATTTCTGTTCCACGTCCGCCATATTGGTTTGTTTTGGTGACGTCATAGTAGTGTTTCCACTTTTCTGCATTTTTATCTTCAAGATATTGCTTTCGTAATTTCTGCCTTTCAAAACTGTTTTAAAGAATAATAACAAGATTATTTCCTTCGTAATTACATTGTTTACCTATTTTCTTTATTTTTAAAATCATCTTTAAAATCTTTTTCTAATCTTTATTTACATAAATTTTCTCTTTTTATTAAAACCTAAATATTATAAAAAACTAAAACTGCGAAAACTGCGAAACCCAGAGGGGTTTTTTAGCTGAAATTTAAATAAACACAAAACATATATATAAATATATATATATATATATATATATATATATATATATATATATATATATATATATATATATATATATATATATATATATATATATATATATATATATAATATATATATTATTTTTATTATAATATATATATTATATAATATATATATATATATATATATATAATATATATATATATATATATTATATATATATATATATATATATATATATATACTTTGTGTATATATATATATTTATCACAGACCCCTTATATATATATATTTTTTTTTTTTTTTTTTTTTTACAAAACACACACATAACATACTTAGCCTATTTTTTACTATAATATCTAATTTATTTACACTTTCATGCCTAGACAAGCCTGAATTTCTTAATATGTTTACAATTTTAATTCTTAAACAAATCTAACCTTCTCCATATATTTACAGTTATTTATATTTACATTAAATCTGAATTTTCTTACTATTTGTACAACTTTAATATTTCTTAAATGACCAACCTTAAAATTCCTTTGTTAAGCTGTAACTTTTTACCTTTTTGGAGGTGGCTCTACCATGGGCCCTACAATAGCGTCTAGAAGTTGCCGTATGGCGCCCGCGCCAACTCGCCGGTATTTTTTAAAATTTTCTTTGGAACGTCCTTCCATGAACTTTAGATCTTGATGGAAGCGTTCACCCTGCTCATCACTAACATCGCCTAGGTTATCCGGAAATTTTCTTAGGTGAGAATGCAAGTAGTGCAACTTTATACTCATTCTACATCCATGAGAATGAAAACTGTCTAGAAGTTCTTGTGCAATGTTAGTGGTTCTCGGCTTTCCTTTTCCCCAGAAAATTCTGTTCTACATCTGAAAAAGAAATCCACGCTCTTGCCTCTAACACATCATTGTTGTAGCAAAAGCAGCATCACGGAGGAGTGTGCCCGTATTTGTGGCCATCAAATATCCCAGCTTTTTTTTCTCGTCACTCAGACCAGGAAACGTTGAGCATATATAGGGAAGCATTCACCATCATGGTTCAGGGCCTTCCCAAATTGTTTCATCAAACCAAGTTTTATGTGCAGTGGAGGTAAGATTGATGTTTTTCTCTCTGTACAAGTGGTTTCACGTATGATGTTCCTGTCACCTGGCGTCAAAGGTTTCCCTCTGTGGCCATTCTCTTTTTGGTCCAGTGATCCCTTTGCCGCCCGGCTGTCCAATAGCACAGGAAGCAGGTAATATTTGGTGAAACCTTCTTGCTGACTGAGCAAAATGTTTACCATTTAAAGTCGACGCATATTTACCATCTACCACCCATGTACCAGATATTGTAGCCATCTCCAAAACTGTCTTGATTTTTGCATACTCCTCTCCCATCCAGAGTAACCTACTGGAACCGAAGCATACTTGTTGCCGTTGTGTAACAACACACACTTTAAACTGCTCTTGGAGTGTCAATAAACAGTCGCCACTCACCTGCATCGTATGCTGGGGGTCCCATAGCGAGTAGTAGGCCTGCAACTTCACTGCAATACACAAGGCTACCATCTGACTGGAAGAGCCTCCCTCCGCAGCTCTGCCTCTCTGTTACGATAAAATGTTACTCTTGTGCCATGGTCTAGTAGTCATTTTTCATGCAACCTCGAACCAACAGCTCAGGACAACTTCGCCAAATACAACTCTCAAACAGATCGTCAGTTTCAACCCTTGGTGAACAATGGACCGACCATCCGAGCTGGTTATTCAGATGGATGATAGACATCATCCAGGTTCATTGTCATCCATACATGTAGACGTACTAAAGTTCCAACATTGTTTTCCGAATATCGACCGTAGTAAACTTGCTACTACTGTAGATATATGCGGAGGGTAACGTCTATACAGCCTACGTAGTGCGCACATGAATTTTTGTCATTCCTAGGGAATATGCAAAAATAGGGATCCAGGATTGCACAAAAACGGGATGTGATACAGCAAAATCCGCGAAATTATATATGGAATCAGCACCTCCGGATTACTATATATCTCCTACAAAAGTCCATCCAAGAAAAATTTTACCTTTTTTTGTTGACCAGTGGAAAGTTTCTTTATTTTTTCCTAAATGAATGACCGGAACTTTGAAATAACTATTCGGCCGAATAGCGAAGTGATTATCGGCCGAATATTCGCGTAATTCAGTATTCGGCTTTTTCACTATTCGGCACATCCCTAATATATATATATATATATATATATATATATTATATATATATATATATATAGTATATTATATATATATATATATATATATATATATATATATATATATAATTAATTGGTACAGAGGGCGGTTAGGCGGGCTTTCTTTTCGCGTTTGTCATGTTCACCCTACTGCTTTTCTTTTCACGATGCTTGTTACAGCACCTTACCCCCAATCTTGGGGCAAAGAGGAAGGTGTAAGAAAGAGAAGAAAGAAAGAATATATATATATATATATATATATATATATATATATATTATAATAATAATATATATATATATATATATATATATATATATATATATATATATAATTATATAATATATATATATATATATATATAGACAGAACACCTGTTGCATAAAGATAGTTTCCTGTACAAGTAAAAATGAATGCTTTTGGACATGAATGTTGTTCCTTTTTTTTTAGGCAAATTCTGTAGACGAGAATCACTCTGTAAAAAAATTTTTGTGCAGTAAAAAGAATTTGCATAAATTTTCTCCTTCATTTTTTCCTTCTCCGACTATTTTATGAGAGAAGAATTAAAAAGCCTGTTGCGTAAGAGCACTAAGTGTGTATCTTGCCACTCAATTAAAAAATTTTTTTTTTTATTTATAAAGCACGTAAAAGGTAGATTTGATTGTGAAGTGCGCTATTGTGTGAAAGTTTGAGTATAGCCACTTTGTTTAATTATTTTCTCCCAAAAACAGGAAAGGTGGAGTAACCTCAAGTACAAGTAATTAATATATATATATATATATATATATATATATATATATATATATATATATATATATATATATATATATATATATATATATATATATATATATATATTACCGTATATATATATATATATATATAATTTATATTATTTTTCATTTCATTAATGATTGACGTATTCTTGTATATGACATTAACCTATTTTATCTGTTTTAGATTACTTTGTCAAGAAACCTTCCAATTCTTCCGCAGGATTGCGATATTGCAAAATTCCATTAACAAAAATTCAGGAGTACCTAAAACTCATAACCTAAACTCATAAAAAGATTTCCATCGCTTCCCAGGAAAGAGGATAAAGGCAAATTCAGGGATTCTTTTTTCTTAAATATAATATTTTTCTTTAATATAATTTCCATAATTAATAAATATATATTTTTTTCTCTTAATAATTTATAATATCTTTGATATATTATTGATGCTAACGTCCTCCGTTATTATGCTAAAATATGTCCAGGGTCATCCATTGAAGCAGCTAACAGAAAATGCAAAGCCGGAGTAAGTTCATTCATTTCTAATGTTGTTTATGTTTTTATATATTTTTCTGCTGTGGTTTTTACGAAAAATAATTCTTTCTTTTAAAATATCATTTTTAAATGTCTTCAGACAACGAGGAGAATATTGACATATCCGCAAACGATCCCATTGAGAATCATCCTCCTGAAGAGCAAATTCCAGGTGCCGAAACCTATAGCCAAAATATTCATTTTCCTTTTGCTGACAATAATTCTGTAATCATGTCACATCCTACTTTAAATATCGATCATTTAACTCACACAAAACCCAATATTCCTCTCTTAGTCGGGTTTGTAGAAAACCTCTGGAAAGGCCCAGAGCTGGGAATATGGTTTTCTTCCGTAGATTTGTATTTCGAAGATGAAGGGATCACTTCTGACGTCGAGAAACTACGTGCCTACACAAGAAAGAAGGCAATGATGTTTCATATCTTGCACAATCGACCCCTGAATTGTGTAGAGCAAATACGTGGGAAGAGTTTAAGACGGATATCTCCCTATGCTTGAATCCCCTCATCTCTAAAAGCTCTTTTGAAGCCTTCAATGATTTTGTAAATGTTAAATGGAGCCTTAATCACTCCCTTCCAGAATTCTTAACTGACGCACAGAAAGCTCTGCAGACGTTTATCGATTCCGCTTCTATTATTCACGATGTAAAATTCTCTGATGAACAGCGTCGTCTTCTTTTATTTTCCACTCTGTATTCGAATGTGAAACCGCAGTTCCAAAGAGTGATTCATGAAGAATTTGATATAACAAATTCTATTCCAAAACAAATTCAGAGAGAAGATAACAATGATTGATTTGAACAATAAAAGAAAACAAGTAGAACAAATAATAACAGCAATTGTCGACGGTTATGAAGTTCTTCTGAAGATATGTAGGAACAAAAAAGGAAAGCAGATGATGCAAAGAAGTAAAGAAAATATCTGACCATAAAAATACAAATAAATAAGACGGCGGATAATGAAAAGAAGATATTTTCTTTAATTAACCAAGTAAAGGAATCAATGAAGGAGTGTATTATATTTACAAAAAAGACATATTTAAGTCCGCATTATGTACATTTATTATTTACATCTTAATTGCTTTACAATTGTAAGATTCTGGGAAATGGTAGAAATCCAGAATCTTTTCTATGAAAATTATATAAAAAAAAAAAACAAATAAACACAACAGTGAACTTGAAATGACCTTGCCTTATATAATTAATTATCCATTAGAAACTTTCACAAATAAATGAACTAAAGTATGGAATGTTAGTGAGATAAGGATTCAGCTTATCTTTTTAAACACGGCTCGATGAATCCACTATGAAAGAAATCCCCAGTTCCGACAAAAATCAGCCCAAGGGATAGAATTATTCAAAAGAACAAAACTAAGCCCAAGACAAAAGTTTGTCCAAAACTGGAAGATATTCAAATGTACTTATAGTAGGACTATAGACCTAATTCATACAAAGAGAGCCAAAACATAAAAGTCTAGTTGGGACTTTAGGCCCAACACATAAAACCTGTGGGGAATATACACCACAGTTAGATAATTCCATCAAATATAACTAAATTGACTACAATTAAACCACATTTGATGAATTTGAATTTAAATTGAAAACAGATATAACATGATTCTATAACTTTAAGTAATTGAACAAAATAACTATAAGACAAAGATTAAGTAAACTAAATGAGTAATTGACAATAATAATAATAACAAATACACTGAAAAAACCTACCCTAGCAAATGATAATTTGTCTGGGAGGGTTTTATGTCTTGAAGAGTGGAGAAGAGTTCTCCTATAAAAGACATAATACCTCCATGAGCTTATAAATATAAATGAACATTGGTGAAATTTAATACATTATAATAAATTAAAGTAATATATAAACAAAGACCATTAGCTAAAATTCATATCCTATCTTATTGATATCCATACCTTTAATGTTTCTGTTCAAAGAGATAACAATTTCCAATTGAGATGTTTGATTCTGGTATTTTATAAAATACAAAAAGAAAAACTCTGCAGGACAAATTCTCATATATCTTGTTATTAACAAAAATATAAAGATCTACTAAACTGAAACAATAAATAAAGAAATAGTGTAAATCTGCATTAAATTAAACTTAAATATGACACATAATGCCTAAACATAGGTATAGGCATGCATCTGTGTGCATGTAAGAACATAAAATGAAACATTCTAATAATAAAAAAAAATTAAAAAAATAACCAAAACATTATCTTTCCAAGTTTGTGAACATTATTATGATAAAAAAAAAAACAATTTTTCCTTAACATTAAGTATTTATCATCTATTTCTCAAATATGAAAAATGAGTTTTGTGGAGAAAAATGATCCCCCTTACAACGTGGTCGAACTAGAACTCGAACCCATACTGAGAGGGAATCCTGTTCTTAAGGTGAGCCAAAAAGCTCGCCTTAACCAACTGAGCCAAACGTGAATATATATATATATATATATATATATATATATATATATATATATATATATATATATATATATATATATATATATATATATACCGTATATATATATATACCGGTATATATATTCGTCCAAATCTGTTTTCGACCAAAAATTTCGAACAAGAAATGCCTTGGTTTTCAACCAAATTTTTGGTTTTCGAACTGAGCATACCGAAAACCGGCAGCGCGAATGACGTCAGTTCTGAGATAGCCGTTGTGGTGGGCGGACGTTCAAATAAGCTCTGTATATTTTGTGTAGATTTTTTGTTTTGCATATGTTTTTGTTTCATTTTGCATACATTTATGGGTCCCAAAAAGAATAAAAGTAAAAGTGATCAAGTGAAAAAAAAAGATGAGAACAACAACAGAACTGAAAAAGGAAATCATTCGTTTGCACGAAAATAGATCGCGTGTTTCAGATCATGCTGTTAAATACTCTATGGCCAAGTCAACAATAATATTATTTTAAAGAATAAAGAAAAAATAAAAGGAGCTAATGTTGCAAAAGGAGTTAATACTTTGACGAAGCAAAGGCCTCAGATACTTGAAAAAGTGGAGGTTACTACTTATTTTTATAAATGAGAAGCAGATACGAGGCGACAATATTAGTGAAGCATTTATTTGTGAAAAGGACCTAGACATCTATAATGATTTATCGAAGGATAGCCCTGGTACAAGTACAAATGATTTTGTATTCAGGGCTAGTAGAGGGTGGTTTGAGAATTTTAAGACCAGAACTGGAATACATAGCGTAGTTACGCATGGAGAGGTAGCAAGTGCAAACAAGGAAGGTGCTGAGAATTTTATCATCAAATTTAGTAAATTTATAGAGGAAGAATAAAATTCACCTGAACAGGTATTCAACGCAGATGAAACTGGATTATTTTGGAAGAAAATGCCAAAAAAGAACCTTTATTAAAAAGGAAGAAAAACCCCTACCAGAGCACAAGCCAATGAAAGATGATAGGCTTATGCT
This sequence comes from Trachelipus rathkii, assembly GCA_015478945.1. Classification (NCBI taxonomy): domain Eukaryota; kingdom Metazoa; phylum Arthropoda; class Malacostraca; order Isopoda; family Trachelipodidae; genus Trachelipus; species Trachelipus rathkii. The sequence goes on along the minus strand of JABUQX010042421.1, from coordinate 6,272 downwards.
TCTGCTGTGTGGTAATTCGAGTATAGATTTCAAAGTGAAGCTGTTATTATTCCGATAACCCAAGGGTGTTCAAAAGGAACAATTTTATAAAAAATAAATTGCCTGTTATGTGGCATGCTAATTCAAAGGCTTGGGTGACCCGGCAATTTTTTGTTGAATGGGTACATGAAGTTTTTGCACTGTGTGAAAAAATATTTGCAAGAAAAGATATGAAAACAAAATGCCTTCTCTTATTAGATAATGATCCTGCTCACCCTCCAAACTTGGAGGAAGATTTAGTTGAAGAGTTCGAATTTATTAAGATTAAATTTGTCACCTAACACAACCCCTTTGTAACAACCAATGGACCAACAAGTCATTTATAATTTCAAGAAATTATATCTGAAAGACCTGTTCAGAAAGTGTTTTGAAGTCACTAATGACACTCAATTAACTTTGAAAGACTTTTGGAAAAATCATTTCCATATTCTCAATTGTGTTAATCTTATCGATATTGCTTGGAACCAAGTGACCTGCCGCACCATGAATTTGGCATGGAAAAAAAACTGACCTGGCTGTGCACCGGACCGAGATTTTGAGGGCTTTAACAAAGAAATTGTTGATGACATTGTTTCCATAGGTCAAAACATGGGCTTGGAAGTTGACAATGGATAGGTTGAAGAGCTGTTTGAAAGATCACAGTATCGAGCTTACTACAGAAGAGTTGGAGCACCTTCAAAATGAACAACAAAAGAATCTGGCTGAGAATATGTCTTCGGATGAGGTGAAAGTGAAGGTGGATATCCCAAGTTCAACGATTGAAGAATTTGTGGTAAATGGGATTATGTGCAAGTTTTTGTTGAAGAATGTCATCCTGATACCGTGGTAGCCAATAGGACTGTACAACTTTTCAATGACAATGTCATGTCTTATTTCCAAAAAATTCTACAAAAAAGGCAGAGGCAGCCAACTTTAGATAAATTTTTCTCTGCCACAAAGAGACAAAGGCGCAAACAAACTCCCGAACCTCAATTGCTGGGTATTTTCATGGAAGAGGATTCCCTTTCTAAGCAGTAACTCCTGTTGGCTAATTTTTTGTGTTACTAGGGAATAAATTTGGCCTTGGAACTAATTAATCTTTTTTACATTAATTGTAATGGGGAAAAATGATTTGGTTTTCGAGCAACTCGTTTTTGGCCATCTTTGTTGGAATGGATTATGGTCGAAAACCGAGGTACCACTGTATTCATTTTTGGGAAAATAATTTAGTTTTTTGAGTTTAGATATGCTAGGTTGAATATTTGTATAAAGATATATATATAGTTCAAGTATCAATTATAGATTTAAATATTTTATTAAATATATATATTATATATATATATTATATACTATATATAATATATAATATATATATATATATAGTTATTATATATATATATTTATACCGGTATATATATATATATATATATATATATATATATATATAATATATATATATATATATATATATATATAATATAATATAATATATATATATATATATATATAATATATATATATATATATAATAATATATTATAAATATTATATTATATATATATATATTTCTGCCCATTGGCCCACCTTATTGGAGGGCCACCACCGGCCTCCAGAAAAGCTGGTCACTGCATTGGTCGGTTCACAGGTCAAGAATAGAGAATTACAGTAAAGGTGGTACGGGGAGCGTCGAGAGGGCGGGCACTCCAGAAGGAAGTGCTCCATTGTGTTGTGTCCGGGAATATACGACATCTAGTGCAGATGGGGGAAAGGGATTTAACGTTGTCAAGTTTGAATCTGAATTGTAATATTCATAAGATTTGGGTGAGTGGCCTGATCTGCACCGGGCGAAGTTAATTTGGTTTCTTCTGGGACAGTGATTCTTCTGTAAGGGAGATGTTTGGGGATGGTGGTTAGTAGATTGTTATTGGGGCGATTTTGTTGATATGTGTTAGTTAATTGTGTATGGATGTAAGAGAGCCAAGACCTATTTGGGGGTGGGGAGGAATGTTGTTGTAGGTTGTCATTATAAAGTTTGGCTGGGGAGGAGGGAGGGGATTTTAGCTTGTGTCCGGGGGGTGGCGAGTATTTGGTTGGCATGGATGGGTTGGATTTGGTATTTTTCTGAAAAAATGTGTCCCTACCATCTTCAAGGGGGTAGGGATGGGAAAGATGTGTGTCTCGTCATGTAAATGCTGGATTAGGGGTTGTTTGGGACATCACTGCCCCCCACCAGGTGTGTTCTTTGTATCTATTCTAAGGCGCCAGGTAGTGTTGTGTAACTTGCAATTTTATTTAGGTGATTGAGTTAATGTGATAGAGCGAGAACCTCATGGGAGAGGACCATGACCTAGTTTTTTTATGTTTTTTGTTTTTTTTTTTTATAGTTCTGAGGAAAACGCAGCTTCGTTTGTTGTAATTGTGGTTAACGGAGTATAGTGTTTTTCTGCGCTGAAGTTGTGTTGGGAGTGAGTTCGGCGAGGGTGTTTAATTTCCGTTGGGTTGATGAAGTAATTTGGTCGATGTGGGGGAGAAAGTCATATGTGTGCCGTAAGTGAGTCCTAATATTTTGGGGATTTTGTTTAGGGGAAGGGGGTTGTTGTCAAGTCAGAGACATGGTGGAGTAAGCGTGCCGCGGTCAGTGGTTTTAGGAGGGTAATGGAGAATTAAGGGGAAGTTGTCATCTTACTATTGGTGAGTAGCCAAGTTTCTAAAAATTGTAGGTATTCTTGGGTTTATGTGTTGGGGCTGTGTACAAGTTCAAGTAGAGTGTTGGGGAATTGAGGGACTGATTCGTCTGCGTAAGTAATAAGTTGGTGGATTGGTTGGTAGGGGGGGCAGATCTGCTGTAAATAAAGAAATTGAAGAGGAATGGAGAGAGAAGGCTGCCCTGTGTACGCCGTTTTTGCAGTTGATGTTGTGAGAGAGGGTGTTTTTTATGAAGTAACTTTGGCATATCTATTATGTACGGTAAGGAAATTTTGAAAGCCACTTATATCAACGGCCAATAGCCGGGATTGAACGAATTTTTTGTATAAGGATAATATGTGGTGGACAGTTTGTCCAAAGGCTTTGTTTAATATCGATGGACTAGTGAAGTATGGATCTTGTGATGGGAGATTGGTTTTGAAGCCATTAATTACATGTTGTTGTGTGAGGGAGGGAGGGCTGTGGTTGTTGAATGATTGCTTTTAAATCCATGTTGGAATTCTGGGAGGGTGATATGATGGTGATGTGTGGGGATATTTTTTTTAATAATTAGTTTCTCCAGCAGTTTGCTGATTGGTGGAGAGAAGGAGACATTGGGCCGATAGCGTAAGAATATGGATTGGTTCTTTTTTTAGGTTTTCAATTTTGGAATAATGAATGCTTATTCGTTTCCAGATTGGGGGTATATATTGAGTTTCCAGGATTTGTTTAACGCATTTCTGTTGATGAGGAGAATTGCTTTTCCTCTAGGTGTTTCAGGTGGAAGTTTGTGATTGAGAGTTGAGTCTGGTCCTGTTGCTGCTCTGTGAATTTTTATTTTAAGAGGTATTTGATTGGGATCTCTGAATATCATGTTGGTTGTTTAATAAGGATGGTGGGAGGGTATGTGATCTGAGGGAACAGTTCTTGAGTTGTTTTTTGTTTAAACCTATTAATGGAGGCGAGAGTAGCCCGGTTTACGGAGATATATGGCGTAGTGTTTGCAAGGCTGTACTGCTTGATGTTTTGAGGGAAGGGAGGAGTTGTCGGGCAAGGATGGGGATTCGTGTGAGGGAGGGGGTTGTTTTGTGAATTGTTTAGTTAGTTTGTTGATAACCTGCCAGGTTTCTTATTATCTATGCGTTGCGTGAGATGTTTTTTTGTAGGTATTCTGTAAACTTATTAGTAGTGTTAGTGGGTATGAGATTTAGAGATCTGAGTGTTTAGTTTAGTTATTTGGTTAGTGGTTATGTGGTGTATGGTTATATGGACTTGAGTTTTCGGAGGGAGTTTCTTTGTTAATAAGTTGACTGGATTTCTTGGGATTAGTTTAGATTGCTGAGGATTTTCTTGTACCCTTAGGTATGTAAAAGATTGGTGATTTGCAAATGATTGTGTTGTTATAAGTGAAGATGGAAAACGGTCTTGTTTAATGTATGTCCATTCATCGTCCTACAAAAAAGGCAAACTGCGACAGAATTCACTAACCAATCGCAAATCCCTTATAAACCCTACACCAATACATGACAATATATTATATATATATATATATATATAATATATATATATATATACTATATAATATATATATTATATATATATATATATATATTTATATATATATATATATATATATATATATATATATATATATATAATATATATACTTATATATATATATATATATATATAATATATATATATAATATATATATATAATATTATATATTACGAACTATATATATATAATAAATTATATAATTATATATAATATTATATATATTTCCAGAGGACAATTATAGAGTTGAATTGAAAATTAGCGAGATGATTGGAAGGCGGAAAAAAAAAAATGGCAAGAAAAAAAGTTGTAAAGTAAATTCAGATGTCATCTGTTGCTAGACTAAGCCAAGAACTTTGTTGAATTCGGAAGAATCTGAGTTCACTAAAAAATTGGTCTAATCTCTTTGTGCCCAGGTTTTAATCCTGGGTTAGTATATGACTAATAACAGTTTATTCATTACCTCATTTTCATCTTAGAATTCAGAAAATTTGTCCAAAAATATCAAGAAAAACCAGACAATCTTCCTTCTCAACATCAAAAGGCTCATCTTTTACTTCAATTCATTTTTGACATCGAGGCTTGGGTTGGCAAAATTCTTTCCTGTTAAAAATATATTTCCTGAATATATTTTTAAAATTTTTATTATATGATAACTAATAATAATAATTATCTCTAATAATTCAAACACTGAATAAAAAATAATGAATTTACCTGTAAAACTTATATTTTTTGTCATTTTACTATTTAGATTATTCTTAAATAAATTTTTGAAACAAACTGTACAACTATTTCATATGATCTAACGGGAAAAACTTTCCATTTTTCAGAAAAAGGTTTCTTAAATCTTTTTTTTTTTTTTTTTAAACAAATTTAAATTATCATGTGCATAATTCCAAATATGTAAGAGTTGATTCAGAGGCTTAAGCGTAATTAGAAATTATATTTATGAGAAGTAAAATGATGATGATAGTAATAATATATTTTCATACTAGACTTTCTTCCAATCCTGAAACTTGCTCCAAATGATAACCACTGACTGCATCAACTTTGGTACTTTCAAAATGCTCCTCTTTAATTTCAAGTGTATCATCTTCGGTACTTTCAAAAGGATCCTCCTCAATTTCAAATGTATCATCTTCGGCACTCTCAAAACATTCATCCTTAATTTCAATCTCACATTTGACATCCATAATGGAAACAAATTGTTTTCTGTAATAAAAAATCACAATATCAAAAAAAAAAAAAAAAAAAAAAAGTAACAACTGTAACTGTTTGAGAAAAAATTATAAATTATCAATCTATTAGATAACATTGAAAATCTAAATGATATATATATATATATATATATATATATATATATATACATATATATATATATATATATATATTATATATATATATATATATATATATATATATATATATATATATAATATTATATATATATATATATATATATATATATTATTATAATATATATATATATATATATTATATGATATATATATATATATATATATATATATATATATATATATATATAATATATATATATAATATATTATATAATATACTATATATAATATATATATATATATATATAGTGAACATTGGGACGATTACGCATCGGTCATCGTCAGGCAAAAATCGGCCATATTTTTTTTAAATCGTCATCGGCAAATTTCATCGCTGATTATTTTGCCGATTAATTGAACAAATATTAAGAATTTTGATAATATTAAAAACTCCATAATAATAATAATAATAAATAATTAATAATAATAATAAATAATAATAATAATATAACATTAATAATAATAATTAATATATATTATATATATATATATATATATATATATATATATATATATATATATATACATATATATATATATATATTATATAATATATATCATATAATATATATATATATATATAATATATAATATATATAATATATAATTATATATATATAAATATATATATATATATATATATATATATATTA
>JABUQX010042420.1:17500-60429 GCA_015478945.1 Trachelipus rathkii | reverse complement strand
CATATGTAGGTAATACTAAAGCTCCTTTATTAGGAGTAGTATATTTCCCAAAGAGAGTAAAGTATAACATTCCCATAATGTTCATTACTTCCTCTGAATAGACAAATTTTGACTCTGTACGCGTGCATAAAAAAGATGTAGAAGGAAATCCCTTCCCCTTTACAGTTATGGATCCCTGTTATGCAATTATATTAGAAAGAAAACAGATGCCACTAGTAAGGGAATATATAAGAGCATCGTATAGTTCAGGTATATTTTTCATTCATTACATTACTCTTCACAGCTGTATGGATTAGTATAAAGAAAGATACTCCTGTCAATAATGAAAGAACGTATCAAGGAGCAAAAATGCAGAGTAGGAGCGTATATGGCTTGGTGGATTTTCGCCAAGGCATGAGAAGGCCAGCCTCTACTCAGGAAGTGGGGTAAATATATTAGGTAAAAAGCTATGAAGAAAGCTGTATTGCATACTTTCAGATATTGCGCAGAAAAATACTCCTCGTGCACAATCTAAAGAACTATTGCCGTGTTTCAGATTAGATGTGGATGATGTTAAGCGTAAAATAAGGAGTAAAATGTCAGGTCAGGGTCGAGGCATTCAAGAAATGGCATAAGAAAAAGACTAGCGGAAAAACCTCTAAAGAAAAAATGTATGATGTATTTTCTTATTTAATACTAAACTGTAACTTTTAACCATGTGCTGTATATAAGTAAGTTTTTGCACTTGAAAATGTTCATATATACGACCAGAAGTCGTACATGCAACAGATGCATTTCCCTTCATCCTCTAGTCCTGATTGTATGTAAGAGTGAAATTGGATCCTCTCCATACGAACCCTACACAGCATTACGTTAAGGAGTCCAAACTTATCAGTATGTAATCCCTGCATTTAATAACCAATTACAGATGGTCCCTAGGTTCAATATTCAGGCATTCTGATCCAGTACTTAAGATTCCCCTCTACATGATATTTTTATATGTTAAAAAGAAAATTGACAAATACCTGATGGTACAGATCTTTCCTCCGGTGATGACCATCAATAAATATACAGAATCAAATTTCCTGTATTACATGTTGTCAAACCAGGTTGAGTCTGCTTAAGCGGAACTTCACAGGTGCATCAGCATGCTAATTATCCTTATAAAGCTATATAGAACATTGTTAAATTATTCAGACGATGCTAAACAATCTCATCTCAAATCATTGTGCGTTCCTTACAGTTTCAAGATGAAGCTTGCACTATAGATAAGCAAGCTAAAGTATAAATGATATACTTATGAGTTACGCGTCATTAAATGGCGATTAACCTTCTCTCAGAAAGACTCATTCTACATCTGTAGATGTACTAGAATCATTTTTAACCCGATCAAATCCTAACTTTGCTCTTAAAATAAAAAGTAAACCCTGCTTTACAAGCTGTATTGCCAGAAACTCAGAGGCAAGAACTATTTAAAATTTTCTATTGTTAGAAAAATGAAAACTTTTCCCCAATTCCTTAGTTGGAAATGGAAAATTCGCTTTTGAATACTACAGCAAAGTAACCCTATTAAGAGAGTTTGAAACCAAGATACTTTAATTTCACTCAAGGTTATCGAGTACTCAATATCCCTAACATTCGTCTTGAACGAAACTTACCCGAAAGTAATAACGAGGGATGTGGAACATGAAGGACACCCTTTCCTATACTTCCGGTAATTATAAAAGTCCACCCTATTAAATTCACACCTTTCGCCTAGGGCTCAGTTTAACATGTGAATGGGACTGCCTCACGGAAGTATTTATTGAAATGTATATACACGAGACCTATCTCTCTGCTACTCGACCTTTTTACGACTTAATAGCCTATACTGTATCATGTAATGATAGTGGGACAGGCTTTAAATCTTGATAGAATACGGCAAAGAATAAGATAATATTTATACGCCTATGATCTACTGCAGACTTTCCAGCTGTAACGCCTATCATTTCAATACATTTGAGAAATGTTAACCCTAGGACTAAATCTTCCTTTTGATCGATTCTACAATCACCCATCACTGTATTGGTTTATCTCTTGAGCACCTTCAACTCATTGAAATTGACAGAGTACGCAACCTACTTTTGAATTATTAAAGAATGAATGAAGGAGGAAATAAAAATCGGGTGTTTTAAAATGAAACCTCGCTCTTTTTAGGTGTGTTTGCGTATTAAACGAAATTAAACTCTGTAAAAGTTGGAGAAGAGTATACCTGCTTCCATATTCAATACATTGCCTCGTAACATCACCTCAACAGGGATTTCCGTTTATAGAGCAAAAAAACGATACTGTTCACATCATTGATTCTCTTTGAATCTAAAGTTCATAATGGATTATCCTGATACAATAGCTTATAACAAACATGTAAATAAAGAAAGCTGTGTAAAAACTATGTCTTACCCTGTTCAACCCTTATATTCCAATTTATGTGGAGCCTATGTATTTATTCATTATATGTTTTTTATATAAATGTATGTTTTAATAAACTTGTAAAATATATTTGATGCTAAAATTTATATGTCAATGATTTTTATATGTTTCTATTATGTAATAATGCTTTAAAATGAAAAAACGCGATTTAACTTCCCTTAAAACTCGATATATTTAAAAAGCGTTTTTTAATTTAAAATTTCGTAATCAATTTATTAAAATAACAATGTTTAGTATACACGAAACTCTGTTGATGTTTTCTTCATAATTTGTAGAGGTGGTAAATAAAAAATAAAAAGATTGGTAAACTGAAGAATAGAAGGAGGAAAGCAAGGGTTAAAAGTATTAATAATAAAAAATATAAAAAGAAAAACATTAAAATTCTTCAAATATATGATGTTAAAACAAAAGCAGAAAAGTTAAAGCAGTAAAGCAGAAAGTTAAGCAGTAAAGCAGAAAGTCTAAAGCAGTAAAGCAGAGGTGTAAGAGAAGCAGTAAAGCAGTAAACAAAAGCATACTAATCCCTAGGTGTTAGGTAACACCTTAATTGAGTTTACTTATTTACTCTGTTAAAGTATAGGTTAATGTTATATGAGTTAAAGCAGTAACAGAGGTTGAGAAGCAGTACAGCAGAAAGTTAAAGCAGTAAAGCAGAAGTTAAATTAAGCAGTAAAGCAGAGAGTTAAAGCAGTAAAGCCGAGAGTTAAAACAGTAAATCAGATAGTTAAAGCAGTAAAGCATTGAGTTAACAGTAAAGCAAGAGTTAAAGCCCAGTAAAAAACAGTAAAAACAAAAAGCTACTATTCCCATAGGTGTTAGGTAATACACCTCTATACTTGATTTACTGATTTACTGCTTTAAGGTATGAAAATATATGTTTTTAATAAAATTTCGTTACAATTGTATGATAAAAATGACATTGACTCATCAGTAATTGAAAGAAATTCTCTTGAATAGTTCTAGCACTTATATATATTTTTCGTTCGCGCGGGAATTTTGCTCTGCCTGCGCGCGGCACGCGGCGCCGGAACGACGGAAATATTGCTACTGACGCTGCGTGGGCGCACGCGGCGGCGCGGTATTTCGCGGCTAATATTGTGCCTGCGGCGCACGGCGGCGGCGGTTTCGCGGAGGGTGACCTGCGACGCAGACCGACTCTTGCAAAAAACGTTGCGCCCCGTGTCCTCAATTGTGTAACTCTCTTAGATTATATATTCTATCGTGTTATATAAACTGTTATAAAATACGAACTACAATAGTGAAGCATTCTAAACAACTTGTAATATACACCAAGCGAGATCCTCATACCTTATTACCCTAGGAGACACCCATATTAGGCGCTATTTCTAGCTCAGGCGAAGCTAGCAAAAAGGCTTGAAAAATGGCACTCAGTATAGGCACTTTATTGACTTCACCTTGGCACTATAGTGGCACTCACTTGGCATACTCATTGGCACTCACTTGCACTCATTGGCACTCACTTGGCACTCACCTGCACTCTACCGGCACTTCATTACGATACTCATAGAACACTTAATAAACATCACTGAGTACTTCTACGGTATGGGACACCATCAGAACATCAAGTTCAGCGTGTTTTTTTCTTCTTTTGCGTGGGTCAAAATTGACCATGGTATCTATGACAGGGTTCGAAGCTTGAAATATAGCGTGGTCAAAAACAAGCGGTCAAGGACGTCAAAATAGGGCTAAGCCTCCTAAAGAAGTCCAAAAAATTTTACCGTGGCCAAAAAAATGACCCATGAGTATATGATAAGTTAAGTCGATTGTACCCATGGGTATAGGTTTAAGTAAAGACACCAAAAAAGAGGCTAAGCCACTAAAGGAAGTATCAATAAATTACCCGTGGAGTACAAAATTGAACCCACTGTGAAATACCAAAGCGTTGGTCAGAAAATTTCCGCTTGGCCAAAATTGACCCCATGGAAGACCCAAAGGGTAGCCAAAATTTACCGTGGGCCAAAATGACCCATCGTATCTGGCAAGGTGGTCAAACAAGGTAAAAGACATCAAACAATAGGGCTAAGCCCTAAAGGAAGATCAAACAATTCCGTGGCAAAAAATGGGTCACGTATATCGAAAAAATAGGCGCTTAAAAATAGGGGTGGTATATATCGTTACAACGGTTGCTGACGCAACCGCTTGGCGCAACCTTCTTCGAAGGGTTGCCAAAAAATTAGGTTTCCGAAAAAATTAAGGTTGCCAAAAAATTTAGGGTTCTCAAAAATTAGGCGTTCTCAAAAAATTAGGGTTCTCAAAAAACATAGTGTCCAAAAAATTCGGACTCCCCTAAAAGGACAAAGCGGCAGGCGTAAACAATTTGACGTTCTCAAAAAAAGGTCAAGCCAAAAAAAAAATTAAGGTAAAAAAATTGGGCTTGCCCATAAAAGGGTTCAAGGCGGCTCAAAAAGCTCGCGGTCAGAAAAGGTCAAAAAGTTATAGTGACTTTTTTCGAACGGAATGGCCCTCCTACTACTATCGACAATGCAGTAAAACTCAAACCTATCATAAACAACATAAATCGATGATGCAGTAAATTTCACTTAACACATATTATGATCTACTTTGCCGTACAGTTTTTCTATTGTTTTCAGGTAGATTTTTGCACTACAGAAAATATTCCGAGATGTCGTTTTGCCCCGGGCTGCCAAACGTACGATGCGTAATAAAGTACGGATATTAGTAAAAAATTATTTCTTGTAATTAAACTATGTGTGATCCTGTCATCAGCACTCAATTTATTTTGTTAGTTATCATATAATAACAATATTATGATAAAAAAAAAGTTTACAAAAAACACATTATCTACCTTTTTAAAACTCATAAGGATATATATACGTATATATATTATATAATATTTTATATATATATATTATAATATATATTAATATATATATATATATATATATATATATAATATATATATATATTATATAATATATTATATATATAGTTATATTATATTAATAATATATATCATATATATATAATATTATATATAATTATATATGTATATATATATATTATATATATAAAGAAAGAACAATTAAGGGAAGGTAAAGAAATCTTGCTGCCTTCTCCGGGATTGAAACCACCGCCATGTTTGCGTAATGAGGACAATATAAACCTCGATGCTTTACGACTGAGACATCCCCCAACCCAAAAAACTTGATTTCAAGAACAGTTAGTAACAGCAAACCCGAGCTCCCTTCAAGGTCGACCATCACCAAGTGTTCTCAGCCATGTCCTATCCCTCGTTCTTAATGTAGATGCTAAATATTGCATATTAATCTCACAATTATATAAGATTAAAAAAGAAAAGAGAAATTTAATGGAAGGGTAAAGAATTTACGGCCTTCCTTACGGGACTTGAACACGCCATTGTCCTGCCAATGAGGACAATATAACCCGTTTTGCTTCAACCACTTGGCGACCATTCCCCCACCCAAAAAAAATTGGATTCAAGAACATTTAGAAAGGCAGAACCGAGCTCCTTCCAATGCACTGACATCACCAGTCGTTCAGCCTGTCCTATCCTCGTTCCTTATATTGTAGATGTTAAATATTGCATTAATTAATCGCAATTATCGTAAGATTGTAAATAAGAAAAGAACAATTAATGAATGTAAAGAATTTACTGCCTTTCAGGGATTGAACCACCGCATGTTGCGGAACTGAGGACAGATAAAGAATATAAAGGAACGAGCGGATAGGGACAGCTGACACCATTGGTGATTGTCGCCTTGAAAGAGCTCGATTGCTTTATTTAAACTGTTCTGGAATCAACTTTTTTGGATTGAGGATGAATCAGTAGTAAGAGGCATCAGGTATATTGTCCTATTCGCAAAACATGCGTGTTCAATCCCGGAGAGGCAGTAAATTCTTTTGCCTTCCATTGAATGTTCTCTTCTTTATTTAACATCTGATATTAATTGCGAAATAATATGCAATAATTAACATCTACAATATAGAAAGAAACGAGGGATAGGACAGTTCTGGGACAAACTGTTGATGTCGCCTTGACGGGAACTCGGTGCTTTATAACTGTTCTGAATCCCAACTTTTTTTTGGCGTTGGGGTTGTCAGTGTTAAACCTAGGGTATATTTCCTCATGCGGTGGTTTCAAATCCGGAGAAGGCAGTAAATTCCTTACCTTCCCATTAATTGTTCTTTCTTATTACATCTTCTTATATAATTGCGATAATATGCAATATTTAACACAACACACCACACACCACACACCACACCACACACCACAAAATATATATAGTTAGTTATATATAATATATTATATATATATATATATATATGATATATATACATATTATATATATTATACTATATATATCATAGTATATATAATATATATATATGGAATTGACGATTTTTAAAGTAAATATCCATGACATTTTCGTATTAAGTCTCTTGCTGGCTAAAACCTTTCTTCATGAATTGATTGCAAATGATAACTTAAAAGTTTCGAAAGTTCTTCATCTTTCTTACATTTTAAAGCTATTGAAATCCATTGAATACACCAGTCATCGAAGGAGCTGCATCTGTGGTAATTGACATAAGTTTTCCTATAGTGGCAACTGAATCTTATCAACATGCTCTTTGAATCCCTGAAAAATATCAACAGCTCGAGTTTTTCCTTTCAAGGAAATCATACCTAACAATCCCTCTTTAAAAGAAAAATCTTCAAATACAATTATGATAAAAATTAGCAATTGAGCGATGTCACTGACATCGGTCGATTCATCTAACTGTAGAGAAAATGAGAAACATTGATCGATGTCTTTTAAATGTTGTTGATTTTTATTATGACTCACGACTGTATTACGTGAGAGTTGTAGGTCTTTAAAAGCTTTTTTTTTTATCTCATCTTTATTTCTGAAATTTTCGAATAAAGAATCTGAGATGTTCACTGAAACCTTCTTTATATATTCTCCATCCGAAAATGGCTTGCATTCTCTGAGACGCTTTTAGAATTTCTTCACACCATCCCTGTTGATCACTCTTAATAGGGGTTCGTTCGTTCGGCCCTATATGAAGTAAGCCTCACTCATCAGGAATAATTCTACTTAAACAACTCTACTTGAAAATTTGGAGCCTAGAGCTTTTTCTCTTATCAACTTTCCTGCTCTCACTCGCTCGCTCCAGACTCTTTCCACTCGTCGAACTGTCAAATTGCTGGATCGCTCTCTTAGTACTTTCGCTATTACAACGGATACTTCTCTTCTGAACTCTTCAAGTCACATACATCGTCTATTGAGAAGCGCTCTTGAGACACTCATTTTTTAACAGTCTCATCCTGTAACTGTCAAATCTCCGACCTCAGAGTTAACTGCTATGCTCAATTTATATGCACTCCACTCGGTAAAGACGAACATTAACCTGCCTTATCTTATCTTTTCCCAACTGCCTTTGCCTGCACACTTTCAACGCGCATGTGTCGGGGATGTGTCGGCCCTTAAATTGGCCGTTGTTGGGGATTTTCGCCTTTGTCCACCAGAAAATGTGAAAATATATATATATATATGATATATAGTATATATAGTATATTATATATATATACATTAAATAAGTCGTGTATCGGAAATTTTTAACTTATAGTATAAACAAATGTTTATATATACTATATATATAGTATATACTAATGTAGACAACTTCTTAATTTTTGATGATATTTTTACGTTTAAAAGAAATCCGTTTTCAATAATGTCAATAACTTTTTTTGTTAATTCTTCAGCATGTTCAAAGCGGAATTATTATAAAAATTTATAATGATTAGTATATTTTTCGTACCGTGGTATTAATCTATGTAACCTGTACTAACTTATATATATATAGTTATACTATATATATATATATATATATATAATAATATATAACTATATATATATATATAATATATATATATATATATATATATATATATATATAATATATATATATATATTATATATATCATATAGTATATAATAATATAGATAGATATATATAATATATATATATATATATATATAATAATAGATATATATATATATAATATATATATATATATATTATAATATTATTATATATATATATATATATATATATATATATATTTATATATATATAATTATATATATATATAAATACATATATATATATATATATAATATACTATATATATATATATATACATATATAATGATATTATATTACTATATATTATTATCTTATATATAATATACTATATATATAAATTTATATATATTATTATACATTGTTCCGTAGGGCAGGATTTCATTTAGAGGGGGGCAAAGGTTGAGGATATATAATTAATATATATAATATATATACTATATATTATATATATATATATATATATATATATATTATATACTATATATATATATACTATATTATATTAAATAAATCACATTTCTTCAATAATTGCGCTGATAATATCTTCTTTGTACTCAGCACATGTCCTGTTTTTATTGTTTGTCTCGCACCTGAATATCAACGCGGTAACGCCTTTCCCTTGATTGATTTAAAACAGCGTTGTTGCAACCATCCAATAGCTATCGAAACATACTGAAATTTCTAGCGGAGAGAATAATGTCAGAAGAATCAAGCAGTATAAAGCAGAAGAAGCTACTTAATCTTTATGCAATATCGTAAGAACGAAAACAGCATTTAAAAACTTAGGAAAACTGATTAATGTAATACGTTATTACTCAGTAATTACTACATCCATTATATATGACTGATCGTATTTTTTTCAGTTTTACACTAGTGTAAAACCCTTAAAAACGTCGTGTGGCAAACATATATGAGGTTCATAAATTTTATTTCGCCAAGATTTAGGGGGCAAGTGCGCCCCGCCCCCCCCCCCCTTCCCCCTGCCTACGCCCATGTATATATATATATATTATTATATGATATATATATATATATATATATATATATATTATATATACCATATATAATATATATATATTATATGAGTATATATGTATTATACTATATATATATATAGTATATTTTTCGGGGCGAGATATATATATTATATATAATATATATTTTATTTATGCTAAAATTTATTTAATACCTGCAACTATAATTATTTTACTTCTTATTATACTTCTATAGTTAATAACCAAGAATTCTTGATGTCAAGTGTAAATGGTGTAGGGGCTAAAACTAGAAAGAGTCGGAGCTGGAATCAGAGCCGAAATTGGAGTCGGACCCGAAATCAGAAGCGGATCTGGAATTGGCGTCTTGTTGGGTATTTCAGTATAATGGAACTGAAGTTAGTGTAGTCTAAAAAATTTACCTGCTCCTCAGCCCTGCTGCGGCTGATCGTTTACCAGTTCGTTTCTTAGTTTGTTCGTTTTTTTTATATGGAAAAATAGAACTTTACAGGGAAATACTCCTTCAAGTGCGACTTCCCAGAACCCAAAAGCCTCTAAATGAAGAACTTGACACCAACTTTTAAGGGAGTTGTGCAAACCCTAACAGGAGTTAGGAGACCCGTTCGATTGTGATAGACAAAGATACTTTGAGTGACAAAATGGACAAATCTGAGAAATCTATTAAAAGTTTCTTTTAGCCACTTTGTATCTCAGGAAACGGTTAAGGTGGCTGATGAAGAAGGAGCACGGTCTTTCAAAAGCATACAAACTGACCCTTGAACTTGTCTGCCTCTGCTGGCGGAAACAAGTGCACGGATTCCAGTGGTGACCCTCAAAGTGAACACAAAATCGGTAGGAGTAAAGCAAACGTTGGAAATTATGTAGAATTTGGATAGTGTAGTGAAAAAAAATTTACTCTTTCTCAAAATTAATATTCATTTATATCATCATGAGCAAAATGTTATTTAGATTTTCCTAGGGAGCATTCTTGTTGATACAAGTTGACACCAATATTTTAAAAAACGAACATTATCTATTGTGTTTTCTCTTCTAGCTTAATTATTATTAGTCGGTTTTCAGCACGGTCTTTCAAAAGCATACAAACTGACCCTTGAACTTGTCTGCCTCTGCTGGCGGAAACAAGAGCACGGATTCCAGTGGTGACCCTCAAAGTGAACACAAAATCGGTAGGAGTAAAGCAAACGTTGGAAATTATGTAGAATTTAGATAGTGTAGTGAAAAAAAATTTACTCTTTCTCAAAATTAATATTCATTTATATTCATCATGAGCCCAAAATGTATTTAGATTATTCCTAGGAGCATTCTTGTTTGATACAAGTTGACACCAGATTTCTAAAAAACGAACATTATCTTATAGTGTTATCGCATTTTACATTATCCTCTGTTAGCCCTCATTCCTAACCAACTGAAATAAATTTTCACAAATTGCTCTCTCTCTCTCTCTCTCTCTCTCTCTCTCTCTCTCTCTCTCTCTCTCTCTCTCTCTCTCTCTCTCTCTCTCTCTCTCTCTCTCTCTCTCTCTCTCTCTCTCTCTCTCTCTCTCTCTCTAATTTTATGATAGTTTTATATAATAATCCGTTACAAATTTACAAGAGTTTGATTATGGACATACAATACGTACGAAAAGTTTTAAATTTTTTGCTTAAAGTTAAATTTAGATATAAATTTAATTAGTTAAAGTTTTTATGTGGTTTGCTAATTATAGAATTATAACATATTTTTTCAACAAAACAAAGCTGCATATAGACTAACATGTAAGACTCCCCCACAGCTATCGTCGTGTTCGGCAAACATTTCGATTCTAAATCAATAGATCAAATTTTTGTACAAATTATTGCTGTACAGGGAAAGTTTTTTTTTCTCCTTTTACTTTTCATTTTTAATAATAAAACATTTTTTTTTAATCAGCTTGTGTTTACAACAAATGGAATGTTATTTTTCCCTCAAAACAAAACATTTTGTTCAAAATTGTTGAATTTTTTCAAGCTGTGATATTGTGCTTTACATTTCACATTTTGTTTAAATGCAATTTGTTTTATTTATCTCTCTTGTGTGTACAGCCTAAGGGTAAAGCGAAAAGGGTTACCATGCTAATTTGGAAGAATGTGAGTAGCTATAAAGTAATTTTCACCATTCTTAAAATAAATAACTGTCTAGTAATAACTCTTATCTCCATCTTTAATAAAAAAAACTATCAATAAAATTAACGCCTACCAAAAACCCTAAATTAACTATAACAATAGATTTATTGCTTAGGTAGTTGCTTACATCCAATTATAACAACTTTGAATTTGGCTTTATAAAAATTTAATTTTGATGTTTTTGATATATTTGTTCACATCACAAAACTTGAAAAACTCGTTCTTTCATAAACCTTCAATTGATCTTCAAATTTAAATACTTTCATATGCTTTTGGAACTGAAAATTTCCATGTTGAAATTAGTATCTTAAATTCTACGCCTGTCTAAGGAAATTCAGTTATACATCTGAATATTTAAAAAAATTAAAAATTTAAACTTTAAAATCATATTTATATTTTTAATTTAAAGATTTTATGTTCGATTGACATGACTTTTATTATTTTTAAGTTCTAATGATGAAAACTCATAAAAGAAAATGAAAAATAATAATCAGTTTTACATTATAAGAAAATATGATTGATGTAGTACCAAAAAGTGCTATACTTCTACAGTCTACACAACTAACCATTTTTAACTTTGCTCCTAAGTTTCTCAGAAATCGATTAAGATATAATTGCAGAGCGAACATGTAATTTATTACAAAAATCTGACAATATTTAACGCTTCTCTTCATACATTATTGTATGGTAACATTTCGCTCCCAAATTAACATTGAAGACCTTTAATTATATCTATTTACATGTGTGCAAAATATTTTTTTTTCCTTTCTACATAGCATAAAACATAAGAGAAATCCAAGACTCTATTTTTAAAATGAGTTTCCATTTTAATTAGAATTTACAGTATAAATCTTGGATCATTTCCCCTAGTTTTAGTCTCAATACAACTAATAATATAGAATTGGTCATTGCCAAGGAGCCATCTCTTACCCTCATTCACATTTTGCATGTGAATTTGAAGTGCAAAGTTTGACAATCGTTCTGTAGTGTAAAACATTCTCTTTATCTCGACCAAGAAAAAAAAAATTCAGATACTTAAGTACATTTAACATCTTCAAGTCGAATACATCTTGGTCAATTGTCGAATCAGGGCTTATTAATAACTGCTTGGGATTCAGGAAGTCAAATCATCCAGGAATTTCTAGATTTAGGGATTAGAAATTAGAACTAGATATAGAAAAACCGTTTTATTTAGAATTATAGTATGTTAGTAGATAGATCTAGTGATATATAGGAAGATATATTAGATTGTTATTGATTTTTAGATTTTTCGCCTACCTGTACGTCAGGTAAGATTGACTAGAGGTCTTATTGTATCAACATATATGGTATATATAATATAGTAATATATATACAGATTCTGATGGTATATTAGGTAGTATTCCAAAGAAAGAAAACTTGAGCAAATGCACAATATACTTTTTTTTTTTTTGACCCTCGAATACTAAAAAAGCATAAGAACCTACAAATGAATCTTAAATTAATAAAAATTGTCTTTAAACTTCAGAAATTCATTATACCATTTCAAAAATATTTAAAACTGTAGTGTCGTGACTTGAAAATGCAAGGGTAACATTGTCTTAAAACTATAGTCGCAATAGAAAGCCAACTAATGGCTCGATCTTTAATACTTTTTTGTTTTTGTTGATTATTAAAAATGGCAATTATAGTTTTGAAATATTGTTATCTTGATTTAGAAGAATCGGGAATAAGCCGCTCTTCACCACACCATGGAACACCGGCGATAAAACTGAGAGAATATTTGGATACTGCATACAATTAAGTTTCTTTTTCCTTTGAAATTCATTTTCTTAAGAGAGGAGGGAGGAATCATGGTAAAGTAAAAATTGTTGACATGATTTGCTAGTTCACGTCAAATCATCGGGACTACAGAAGGATTATATTTTCTTTTCTTGCTTAGTTATTGAAGAGGACATGTTGTACAAGTGTTGCGATGCATGAGAGGGACTAGCTTTATTCCTGAACAGTAATTCAACATTTAAAATAAAGGTGGTAAGACTATTAAGCCTTTTAGCAAGAATAATTAAATACTTTTTAAAATGGAAAAGAATTCGAAACAAAAGTACGAAAGCTATCTAGCGAGTTCAAGTAATGAACTAGACAAATTTACACCTCCACATAAAAAAAAACTGGTTTATTACTTCTAAGCGAGAACGCATATATCCAACGACTGCTTCAAGCATCGTTTGCTCTTTTCATCTATTTAAACAGTAGACTTAGTAAATATTAAACTTGCTGAATATGCTCATTATTAAATCTTATTTATTATATATCTACAATTATAAACAACTGTAAAATATAAAAATATATATTTTACAAAATTATATCAACAAAACGTATAAATAAATAAATAAATAAATAAATAAATAAATACACCAAGTGACAAACAAACAAACCAACGAATAAGTAAATAAATTATAATAAATAATAATGTCCGAAGTTCCTTTCACTTATATAAAAGATTTTTAGATGTTCCTGTCTAGAGAGAATATATATAAAAGTTTTTATATTTTCTTGGGTCCTGAAAAAGATTTTCCATTTCAAAACTTTCATAACGGAGCTCACTCAGAGACAACTAAAAAGATGATATTTACTGGGATATTATTATTATTATTATTATTATTATTATTATTATTATTATTATTATTATTATTATTATTATTATTATTATTATTATTATTATTATTATTATTTAAATTTAAAAAAAAAACTATAAATACGTAAAACAAAGTCACTTTAACTAATTATTTAACTGTCTTATGAAATATTTTTAAAAAAGTCGTTAATTGTTTCACTGAGATTTTTCGTTTAAGCCAAAAGATAATAGTTTTTTAACCCTTTCAGAATTGGTGAAGTTTTTGTCGTAATGGTCGTTCTAATTTCTATTATTTGCACCTACTTGTTCAAATTAACTTTATTTATTTAAACTTTATATTTGAAACCTGTTTTAACTTTTCAACTTCCGTGGCTAATCTATCTAGGGTTGAAAATCTGTACCACAAGGATTGTAAACCTCGTGGAGGTAAAAAAAATTTCCTTTCGAATTATCTTGATACAAGAGGCACTCGATTTCACTGCCTATTTTGTTACTTATTAAAATCTAATAATAACAATTAATAAAATAAGTAAATTTACGACTTTGAAAACCTTGTAGACTAAAAGCATTTAAGATATGTAAAACAAGATAGGAACTAAACAAGACGGAAAATGTAGAAGTTAAAATGGAAATTTACATTAGAAACTGCTAAAATTATTGTCATATGAAACAAAAAAAAAAGAAAAAGAAAAAAAGAAATGAGTAAATAAGTATATGCTCTTATAAAAATATTATTGGAGAATAAACTGAAAATAAAAACATTTAATGGAAGGAAATAAATAAATTATAAATTAATTAATAAATAAACTATATATATATTATATATATATATTATTTATAACTATATATAATATAATATAATATAATAATATATATATATATATATATATTTAATAATTTATATTATTTATCTATAACATATAATCTGTCAGAAAACTAATGTTTCTTCTCATAAATATATGTAAAACAAAAAAAAATACTCAAAACGACTATTATTATAATATATATATATTATATATATATAATATATATAATATAATATAATATATATATAGTAATTATTATATATATAATATATATATTACATATATTAATATATAATAATATATAGTATATATATTTATATATATTATTGTCTATATATTATATATATAATATTATATATATAAGCTATATATTATACTATATACTATATATATATTACTTATATCTTTATATATAATATATATTATATATATATATAATATATTATCGTATATACCTATATATATATAGTATTATATATATAAACTATTATAATATATATCTATATATATAGTATATATATATAATATATATATAATATATATATATATATATACTATATATAATAATATAAATATATAAATACTACCCCAATCATAATATATAAATAATATATATATATATATATAATATATATATATATATATATCTATATTATATATAATATAGTATTTAATTAAAAATATAATAATTAATATATAATATATATTATATATAAACCTTGCTATATAGATATATATATTATAATATATATAAATATATATATCATATATATATATATAGAGTATATAACTATATATATATATATAATATATATACTATATATTTATATATATTCTATATATATATATATAGTAAGTATATAATATAATATATAGCTAATAGGAACTAACAAGATTCCCAGCATTCATTATAGAGCGAATTATTGAACAGGAATCGAATATTTGAACAATTCTTTGCCAGAAAACCTTCAGATCTTCCAAACTCTTCTCTTGTCTTCGATGTATTTTCCTTCTTTTTCTTAAATAATCCATTCTTCTTTGCTCTTTCTTTGATATTTTTATCCTTTTTTCTGGTTTACTGGAATAAAAAAAAGATATTTATCGCTTATAATATCTGTGATTATTTATAGGGGGTAGGGGGGTGGTCTATTAATATCGTATATTAGTATAATACATATTATATATATATATATACGTTAATATATATATATACATATAATAATAATAATATCTTAATACTATATAATATATATATATATATAAAATATATAATAGTATATATATATATATATATATATAATACTATATACTGTATATATATTATCTATATACTTTATATATTATATATATATATATTATTAATATATATATATATATAAAAGAATAATACTAATATATAATAATAAATAACTACTAATAAAATATATATATATATCATATATATATATACTTCCAATCTTCAAACTTAAATTAGAAAGATAAAGGAAAAATAATCTATGTACAATATCAGCATCGATTTAGTGCTGTTATATTTGGCATTTTTTATGACATAGCTAATAATAATGATTTGAATCCTTAATATTAACGTTTTAAGATGTTATACCTTATTGTAACTAGAAAACAGTGCTATTTCTTAAATGTAAATACAACTGGCCCAATGGTCATTTGGCCGTACGGACATTTAGCTAAAAATGAACTTTGCTTTGTTAGGTTAGGTTAGTTTAGAAAAAAAAATGTTTTATAAAACACTTATGTTTTATAACTTTATTTTCATTTTCGGTAAAAGGTTCGTTCAACCATGTCCGTTGTGCCAATTATCCGTCGGTCAAATGTCCTGGTTCCATTTCTCTAGCTAAATTAATTGGTAAATTAATCTACCTTATTCGTATTGCTTACCTATTTCTTCCTGTATAAAGTTCCTCTGTTTGCTCAATTTCGCACAATAATTTGGCGAAGCAAGTTGAAGTCTCAAAACCCCTTCCATGAAGAGCATTTCCGATGTCTCTTTTCTTCCTTCCAAGCCCTTGTTGGAAATAGCTCTGATTGGCGAGTAATGTCGTGTGTCCAATTGATATCAACACCACAATGACTCCGAAAACATATATATATTACCGTAATATAATATATATATATATATTATATATATATAAATATATATATATATTATATATAGTATATATGGTATATATACTATTATATATACTTATAATATATATATATATATAATTATGATATATATATATATTAATATCATAATATATAATATATATATATTATAGATGGGTATATGTAGTTGATCCCTATTTTAAATTTTAATAACACTTTTCATCAAATAAAATATGTTGCCATCTTTGCCTCACGGGTTCAATTTATGTGACTTTGCTAGGCATTTCAAAGGTTAAGGATTTTTTAGTTAACATGCAACAGTGACAAAAAATTATATCGAGTTGAAACACCTCAACACTAAGAATAAATCGACTCTGTAGTGTCGGAATCACCTTCACCCCAAGAATGCGCACATCCTTCTTGATGTCAATCATGACTTCAATAGGGAAAAATGTCTACGGCCCTGAAGAGGTGAGGCACCCCTAGAATTGGAAATTCTGAAAATATTTGATTTGCTGAATTTGAAGCACAAATTAGTTATATATTATATATCACCAGGACCGGAAGTACATTTGACCTGCGTCCAAGAACTACAAAGCGTTTTGTCCACAGCATCACTTTAATAAACTGATTCGAGGTTCAGTCACGATGTTCCTTTCCCTATAACAAACGACCTTTTTTCATAGCAAGTATCAGGAGCTTCTTCTTCACCTGGTGTCAAGGCCTGCCGGTAGCGGGAGAATTACCCACGATAGCCACCCCATGAGACGCTCCCTTTTGCTGTTTCTCACTGTTCTTCAGGGAATAACGCTAAGTCCAGGTCAAAAACATGTGAGCCATTTTGAAGGTTCGTTTATCAAAGAAGACGTGTGCAATAATAATTAAATTGACATGTGCTATCAAAGGCAGGGTTGGGGATTTTTTTGGTTTTTTTGATTTTATTGATTTTTTTGAATTTTTTTATATTTTTCTTCTTTTTATTTTCAAATTTGTGACGTCACTTGAATATATATACTTATATATTTATATTATAATATATATATATATATATACGTATAATTATTACTATATATATATATGATATATATATATATTATAATACATATATATATAATATATATAATAAATATATATCAATATAGATATATTATGTCACGTTAATACGATATATTATATATACTAGAATAATAATAGTATTTATATATATATATATATTAAAGAATATTGTTTATTCTATGAAAAATTATATTTTATGTATTTTGTTTTGGCTACTTTGCCAGTAGAAAGAATTCTGGCAACATGGCGGTATTTTAAAAATGCATCATAGTCTTGGTTTATTATTGTTCAATATAGAAAGCGTGAATCTCGATGTATAAACGCACATGTGCATTATAAGGTTAAGTTTCTAGTAAAATATCCATTTAATTCTAGTGTTTCATTATATTATTTAGGTTGTTACCAGTAGAAACGATTACTTTAACATGGTAGCTGAGAGTCATTTGTAAAAGCCTAATTTGAATGTCAAACTAGAAAATGGAAAGTAAGGGGCTAGTCAGAACCCTGATAGATGAATTAGGAAATACGGCCTAGTACAAACCTATACTAGAATTACAGAAATAGGCCTAGATAACTCTAAAATAGAAATAGAAAACCGATTACTTAGTTAAATATGGATTTTGTAATTGCAGAAAATTGATTCAGCTACAAGGTAAGCAAACTGGGAAGATTTGAAAGTATTGTTATGTCAAGTAAAGCTAAGTGGTATCCTAGATGCAATAGAAGCAATCAATTGGTAAATTAGAATAACCACAAGAACCCAGTACTACAGCAACAGGTGAAGAGAAAAATGCTTACAAAAGGAATTCGACAAATTCAAACAAACTCAATCAGTGTAATGTTTTTGTGGTTTCAAATTAATGCCAAAGCATCAGAATCAAATAAGAATCTTTTGAGGCCAGTGAGTTGAAGGAACGTTCACATCTTTTTTGGCAGATTGAGAAACAAAGTTTAGTCGATTTTGTTCACAGTTTTTTCTTACACATGGAATGAGAAATTAGACATGCTGGAAATTTATCTTCAATAAGACAGCTCTGAGGTAATCTTCAGGAAGATAACCAATAACAAAAAATGTTGTTCCCCCCCCCCAAAACAAGAGAAGAATGAAGGTACATGCCAGAGATATTTCTCATATGTAAGATTTTTGAATTTGCCGAAGGATTATTCAAATTTCCAAACTACATGGTTCATTTTCATAGTAAGTAGAAAAGAAATAAATTATAGATAATCTGGTAACTTTTGGCTTTGCACAGAAGCAATAAGATAGCATCAAAGGTTAAAGTCAGAAAATCAAGAAGCGTTAACAATAAAGGGAAACTACAGAGAAAATAGTACCAAAGAGATAAAATGAGGAAATTTCCTTGTAATTACTGGCATTTAAAAGGTCACTGGATCAAAATTGCAGAAAATGGATGCAGATGATAGACAGCCAAGCATAATAACGCCCAAGCGGTTAAAAGAGTTGGAAATAGAAGGAAAATTCAAAGCTAAAACAGAATATGCTTTTATGTTAGGCGTAGATTGAACAGTTTTTATTTCCGAGAAATGATAGAGAAATTGTATCTTGACTAATGGCGCTAACAAAACACATACGAATGAGAAGTATTTAAAACTTTAATGAAATTCGAGCATTCAGTCAAGGTAAAATCAGCAAATGGTCAGGAAGCAATTGTGGGTTAGGATATGGAACAATTGAAGTAGAATCGGTTAGATAGAAACTTTCATTCAATTATTTTTGAATGATGTTTGGTATTTTTGAATATTAAAAGAAAAATTTATTTCAGTATTGGCAGCTCATGGTAAGCATCCAAATAGTAAACTTATATCTGGATCAAGTGTATGTAGATTTTATGGTAGCCAAAACGCCTATTTTATGTATCGTACACCAAGGAAGGGAATTCCAGTTGCAATGAAAGCTAAATCTCCCATATACCAGAAATAAATGCACTTGAAGAAAAGGAACTATTACAGTATATCATGAAAGAATGGGACATATCAGGATAGAAGACACATAAGAAATCTGATCAAAAGAAGAACTAATATATGAAAGTCACCCTTGCTTAACAGAAAATTGTACAGGAAATGTATTAATGGAAAAAATGCATCGTCAGAATTTTGGAAAAGGACCAAATAGTACTATAAATCAACGAGAGATTATATTTGCAGAGTTTGTGGTGAATGTTAGGTAGTAACTTAAATATTTTTGTATGTTTCAAAAGTATTCTCGAAAAATGAATTTGTATTTTAATTAAAGAAATGCAGAAGTTGTGTGAAAAATTTGGCGGCAAGTACTCTGAAGAATGCAAAAGTAAGAGGACATCCAATGTCAAGAATTTTTTTAAGTGATAATGCTATAGAATTTAATAATAAGTTTATTACAAAAAAAGCTTTTACATAAATATGGAGTAAGACAAAGGTTAACAGGCTCCGTATACTCACAACAAAAATAGAGGGGAAAATGAAAATAGAAC
The DNA here is from genome assembly GCA_015478945.1 of Trachelipus rathkii. NCBI lineage: Eukaryota > Metazoa > Arthropoda > Malacostraca > Isopoda > Trachelipodidae > Trachelipus > Trachelipus rathkii. The sequence continues at coordinate 39,840 of JABUQX010042420.1, read as the reverse complement.
GCTAGTTGAAGCGGCCAGATCACTCATGTATTGCGAAAGTAAAATTTCAACGAGTGTTTGGGCAGAATTAATTACCAGCAGACATATATATAATAGAATAGGGGACTAAATTCCAACCAGTTTTATGGGAAACGCTTTGAATTCTGTAAGATAGAACGGAAGTCGCAGATCAGCATCTACTTGTAATCTCGAACAGCATGTAGGGTGGATTCCAATAGAAAGAAGAAGGTTAGACGCAAAGCAAAATCGGTGTGTAATTGGTTGTGAAGGAGAGATGAAAGCTACAGAATATATGATCAAGCAAATAATTGTAGTCTAGGTATTGTGGAGAAGATGTTTATATTTGCATAGAGATGAAGGATCCTTTCTACCTATATTAGACATGATGTTTCTTTATGTATACGATCAGAAAAAAGAATAATACTATAAAGAAAGGAATTCAAGTAGAGAGAACTATGAAGAAACTTGATGACTACGTCATATTTAACAATTATCAATTAAACTCATCACACTACTGAAAAGAATCTGACTACTGAAACAGAATCTGATTACTAGAAAAATCAGAATCTGAATACACATTGAAATATGATTCTGAGAACAGATATAATATAATCTGACTTCGGAAATAAATGACAGATCAAACTAGTGAAATTAAGTAAAGTTCCCACACACACACTTAATTGAGACGATCAGTAATCTAAAGGGAGTCAAGGTCGATTGCTTCTAAGTTACTCTGTAATCTATATTTAGGAGATACTGCAGCCAAGAACCACTGTAGAAACTAGTAAAAGAAACTATCGCGTGAGTAAGCATAGCATGTTACGATACTGGAAAATTGGTCAATTCAATGATAAAATGAAATGAAGATTGAAAGAATATATCAAACCTGGGAATAGTTAGAATTACCATAGGAAGAAACCATTGAAAACTAAAGGATTATAAAATGTTAAATAGTTAACTACGAAGATTAACTATACTAAATTTCAAAAATAAATTAAAAATTATGTTTGCATAAAAGGTATATGTCAGCGATAAGGAACTTGACTAGAGCAAACATTCAGTCCAGTAAGCAAATAAGAGTACTGTAAGGGACTTTTAATTAGTTAGAGCAACTAAGTAAAATATGGCTTAATCATATTTGATGTTTCAACAGCATCCCCTTATGGAAATTATCCGATGAAATATAGTATGTAAACAATCCTCAATATGTTTTGAATGATGGGACAGACAAAGTATTGGCAAATTAAAACGCAATTTTTGTATTAGCTCTAAGCAAGCACCAGATGTCTGGATGAAAGACTTGGAAACTTCTTCAAAACTTAATTTTTTGGTAAACAGTAACGATTTTCTCTCAAGTTTTGATCTTTGAAAAATCATTACTTGCATTATATGTTGCATGCTAGACTAGTTTGCATCCACAAGTCAAGCAGAATTGCAGCCAAACCTCGTTTATAGGAAGAATTGTAATCTTTCGATCACTTAAAAGGAAAACTAAAATACATATAGTTTACTCGCAACAAACTTAGCGATTGAAGATTGAATCCAAAGAATGATGTTTAAAAGAAATAGTAAACATGTTATGATTAATCAGGCTAATATGGCTCAAAAGAACTACAAATGGAACTTGGTAAATCGCGAAAATAACTGCACATGCATGTAAACACCCATATTAAGAGGAACTGTTTACACTATTGACATGAGCGAGGGAAAGTTTCGCTTTACAGATTTTTTCTAGCATAGGTCATAGCTCTGGCTACTATCTAGCTAACAGCAACAGACTATGAATTGCCATGAACTGTGCAATTTATCTTGACAGAAGTCCATATTGATAGTGCATGTAAAATCTCGCTCAATAGACAGATTATGTATCCGAGTTATAAAAAGAAGGGTTTCCAAAGATATCTTGACACAGGGCACATCAAGAAAAAGTGTAGTTTATCTTTATATAATGTGGATTATCCTGACAGATTTCTTATGGTGTCTTCTAAATCAAGATCCAGACTAGGAAGGAGTAATTTGTATGCACTGAACTATGTAAGGTAATGATTAAGACATTCTGGGGCGATATCTCTAAACACTGGTAATTTGTTGTGTGTAAATGCTGAGGGCAATTAAGCTTTCTTATGAATTATCAAAAGAAAATAGTCTCTATCGCTTTTGCTCTATTCGAGAGCATTAATACTCAACAAATAAAGGAGCTTAAATTTATGGGCTAGTGAAGCACACTATAACAAGAATTGCATGGACTTCACTCAAATATACTAAATTTGGAATAGCATACAATACATTGAAGTGCTTGCAATGTCAAAATCCTATCTTTGGAGTTAGATCCGACAAAGAGACTCATTTAATGACACAGTAAGATCCGAAATTTTTTACAAAAGCGATCTCATGCAAATAAGTACGGAACATTTCTTACATCGAAGAAAAAGTTCAAATGATGAATATACATTCAAAACATTTGAAGGATACAAGATAGCAGGAGTAATCTCAATCATTGCCTAGAGAACTCCTCAAAGTCTCAAATTGTCAACCAACGATTTCTGTAATTGTTTCCAGATTACAATCCTTTCCAGATTACAATCCATTCTAGCTTGGGCACTGAAGAATAATCAATAAGGAAAGTGGTTCACACCTAGAATTCATTATAAGTTTAAAATAGAAACTTTATCTTCATCTATAGTGCACTGACCATGGAGGCAATTTTATTTTATTTTATCTATTTTTTTGGTTCTATTCTTTGTGATAAAATTATTATTTTACTGTATTTGTGTTTTGGCTATTTGCCAGGTTAGAAGAGAATTCTTGTCTAACATCAGCGCTTATTTTGTTAAAATCGCCTTTAATTCATATGTTGTGTGATTTTTATTCTTGTTCTTCTAGTTTGCTTCTCTTCGTGCGCTGATACTTCTGGGATGTATTATCTTCGGGCTACTCTCATGTACTTTGTATTGACGGTTATAGTTTCTAGTAAAATAGGTCCATCTTTATTGGCGGATGTGTTTTTTCCATATTCTCTTATTAGGTTGTTCTACCACGCTAGAAACGATTGCTTACTTTAACAATATATATATATTATATATAATATATATATATATATATTATATTATATAGGTTAATATACTATGAATATAAATATATATATCTATATGTTTATATATTTATATATATATTATATATTATATCTATATATATATATATTATATATATATAGAATATATATATTATAGTATAAAATATATATATATATAGTATTAATATATATAGTATATATTATATATATTATCTATATATAATAGTAATATACGTATATATATATATTATAATATATAGTATATTATCATATATTTACGAGGTAAGGATATATTATAATTGGGCTCCCTCTAGAATGTCCAGTTAACCCATAATATATATATATAAGAAATATACTTAAGAAGCCGTATGGGCCTGAATTCTAGACCTGTCACCACTGGTGCAACCAATAATTCCCAATTAATAATTAAGTAACAATTAGAATTAATACATAAAAGACAACCGCTATTGCCCCTCCTAGGAATGTTTCCAGTCACTCTCATAATAAAATGAAGAATAATCTCTAAGAGGACTGCATAATTCTATTAGACGCTAGTGCCCAGTCGACCCCAATGAACAATGAATAATTACAGAACGGGGGGGCAGCATTGGTCCCTTCTTAGAAGGTGCCGCAGTCAACACCAGGTAATCAAAATATAGCTAAGAATAAGTACTTAAAGAAGACAGAACTGGGCCTATCGCTAGACGGTCCCTGTCAAACCAATAATAATAATAATTGAAGAATAATAATAGTAATAGAGTCACATGTGTGATTTTCAAGATATCTGGAGATTTTCCCAGTCAACTCAGTAATCAAACTACGAATAAATACTGCTAATGCAAGCGCAATGTCTTTTTAGACTGTCCTAGTCAACCAATAAAAATTAACTATTAAGAAGCCGCAATTGGCCCTGTAGAAGTCCCAGTCACCCATAATTAATAATTAAGATTTAAAATCAATTTTAATAAATTAATTAATGAATGAATAATGAATATAGTATTTATAATTAAGAGCCACATGGGCCTATCGACTCTATCATATTTACCAACAAAATAAATAAATAACGGATATAAATTCAAGCTCTTGCTTGGGCCTATCTAGACTTCCGTGTAAACCATAACAATTAATAATTAAGAATAAATTTTTCTTATATTAAATTATTATGGGTGACTGGGACAGTCTAGATAGGCCCATGCAGCTTTTGAATTATTATCAGGAGGCACGAACAAAATCATAAAAAAAATCAATTGATTTTTACTTATTTTTTTATAATAATTCATGATTCTTTTGATTTTATTGATTTTTTTTTGATGTTTGATTTTTTATATTCTTTTTTTTTTTTTTTTTTTTGTTGTATATTTAAGTAATTAACTTCAATAGAAATAAAAAATTAAAATAAAACTATATAATATCATGAATTTTTAATATAATACTTTTTTCAAAATTTTCAACCAAACTATGCATTGAACCCGTCGTCTGTAACATTTTAAGTGCTGTTGTTTCATGTTTCCGATTGTATAGATTTTAAAACCCAGAGCTAGGGCCCTAGGGTTAAAAATTGAAAATTAATGCTGATGCAGAGACTAATTATATAGCTAATATTAGTTCTGTTTGTATATACATATGTCGTATCCATAATAAGATATTGTTAGCCAGTATTTGAATATTGTCTACAATTTAGCACTTGATTAAAAAAACAGATATTGCTGAAGAGGGGCGCAACCGTAAAGCTAACGAGGAGGATTAGGGATGACTGTTGGCCTGGAGGATGAAGAATAGGCGTAAGTAAGGTTGTCTAGATGGCGCAAATGTGCGCCCTTTGATTAAATATGATTTATATTTATTATTCTTAATTAAATGGTTGACGGGACATTTAATGGGCGAAGCTTCTTTAATATTAATTTTATTGGTTGACTGGAAGCAGTCTAAAAAAGAGACCATTGTCAGGCTGATCTTCTCATAGATATTATTCTTTTATTATGATTGACTGGGAACGAGGTTCTAGGAGGGGTCAACTTGCCGCGTCTCTTAATATGTCACTTATGTTTACTAATATGTTTAATTTAATATTTGGGTATAGACTGGACACCGTCCTAGATTAGGCCCCATGCGGCTTCTTAATTATAAATACTTCATTCAGTTGATTTCGTGAACCGAGAACAGAGAACTGGAGCTGGAGGCAAAAAAAATTACTATAAAATAAAGAGAATCGGAGCCGTCAAATTTTCTTAAAGGTGGTTTGAGCAAGGGTTATGACGTTGCCAAAAATAATTTAAGGCTTCTCAGCCTGGATTTCAACACATTGATTGTTACCTCTAGTTTTTCTCCTGGTTATTTTAGGTTAATATACACTTTTGAAAGTAAACACAGCACACACACACACACACAACACACACACACATAAAAACACTAATATATATAATAATTAATATATATATATATATATATATATATATATAATATATATATATATAATATATATATATAATAATAACAAAGAACTATAAAGTGGGAAGGTAAAGAATAACTGCCCTTCTCCGGGATTTGTACCACCTGCATGTGGCGAATGAAGACAATATTGGCGCGATGCTTTACCGACTGAGCTATCTTCTCAACCCAAAAAAGCTGAGTTCAAGAACAGTTTTATAAAAGCAATCGAGTTCCCTTTCAAGGCGACTCACCAGGTGTCCAGCCTGTCCTAGCTCTGTCCTTAATAATATGAAGTTCTCCAACAAGTTCAACAAGTTTTTCAAGTTCTAAAGAAAACGATAGACGATGAAAACGAAATCAGTGAAACAAGTAATGACTCAAAAAAGTTGTATAACCGCATATTTAGTTAAGATTTTTTGAATTTGACTCGAACTGTTCTTGAACTCAACTTTTTTGGGTTGGGGGATATCTCAGTCGTAAAGCATCAAGCATATTGTCCTCATTTCGCAACATGCGGTGGTTCAATCCCGGAGAAGGCAGTAATTCTTACCTTCCTCACTTTTATGTTTTATCTAAGATTGTAAGATAATAAATTTGCGAATTATGCAATAGGTTAACAACTATATTATATAATATATAGTATATATATATATTATAGTATATTATATATTATATATATTATAATAGTATATCATATAATATATATTATTATATTATTACTTGCGCGCTGGCCTATATATAAAATTTATATGTGTTTGTCTATGATATAGTATATTGAGATATATTATAATATATAATATCATATATATAGTTAGGAGTTATCAGGTGGCAGATTCTCTACCCTTACTATATATATAATAACTATAGTATATATATATATTTATATATATTATAATATTATATATTATTTTATATATACTAATATGTATATATATAATATAGTATTAATATAGTATATTATATATATATATATATATAATATATATATATTATATTATTTATAGTATAATATATATAATTAGTTATATATATATATATATATATATATATATATATATATCCTATGTAGGTTAAGGCCGAAAGACCTCATTAAAGCTACCATAGTTAGGAAAAAAAAGTAAAAAAACTCTAATCATAGGACAATATCTACGAATGCACTGCGCTTTGAAATGTCAAAGGAAAATAGGAAGAAGGAAGAGTTCTCTAGACCAGGGGTTCCCAAAGTGGGTGCCGCCAGCATGTGCCAGGGGTGCCGGATCATTTTAAATTTTCATTTAAATTTTGGAGTTAAGTAGTTAATTCGATTTTTTTTATTTATGGGCAACACCTCTAAATTAAGGTTTTCAACGTAAGATGCTATTTTGCTTGTAGTCCCGTCCAGCCTGCGCCCTCTCTCACTCTCTCCCACCGCCCATCCTCACTCGCCACCCTTCTCACGAACATGAAAATGGAACTGAAGCTTCATTCATTGTCAGTTTACATATTGCAAAAATTGGAAAACCGCATACTATTGCCGAGACATTAATCAAACCTTGCCTGAAGATGTTGTTAGTTGCATTTTAGGTTCAGATATGGCCAAGAACATTGATACTGTGCAGCTATAAAATAACACTATAAGTATGCGAATTAACACAATTCAGAGACAGTCGGGAAAGAACTTATAAGAAGATTGAAAACGTTATTTTTTTTATGTTTTACAACGCTGATGAAAGTAAACCGACGCGCGGACTTGCGTTCTCTTGTGTTTGTGAGGCACCCATTCGCATTGCGATTAGATAGAGGTAACTTTTTGATGGGCGAGTGTTGAGATTTACACCCACTGGGCGAGGAAATTTTCAACTGCTATCGCAACTTTGAACAGGGAAAAATTGGTTTGGAATGGAGCCAAGTGTGTGGATATTTGCAATGATGGTGGAGCTCCCGCAATGGTTGGAAAAACGAAGGGAGCGTGTCCTAGGTGAAGCAGTGGCAGAAAACTGCCATCCAGCAGCCAGCTGTGCATAAGCATGCGGCTATTTCCTGCATACAAGAAAGATGCCACAAGATTTTTAAAAACCGTACTGGATGATGATGCTGTGAAGGTAATTAATCATGTTAAGAGCCGCCAGCCCTTCAAGCATCTCCTTTTAAACTTACCCCCGAAGAAATGGGTATGGCTCCATGACAGATCTCGCGGCACACAGAAGTGCCGCGGCACACCAAGGGGAAAGATTTTAGTCAGACTGTTTGAACTAAGCGATGCATTGGTGGCACCATATCCTTTTTATTGCAAAAATTAACTGGATGTCGATTCGGCAAGCTTAAACGTGGGAATACCTCTTCCGACATATCGAAAAACTATGAAACCACATCTCTCCAAAGGAAAGGGAGGAGCACAATTAGACAAATAAAAGCTTGCGCAAATTTTTTTTTCTTTTTTTGAAGCTCTGTTAAGAGCAGCGACATCTCCAACTTTCCTCGGTTGCAAGAATTTGTCAAAACAAATGAGACCATCTTCAACCGAACTTCCTCGAAATTATTACTGCCCACATGGAAGGTTTGGAAAAAAACATTGTTGAGTATTTTCCCGATATTGGTTCTGAGGATGTCTACAGCTGGATGACAAACACATTTTCGTGTGATCCGAGACGTAAACCTACTGGAATGACAATGAAGCTTTTCAAAATCTCCTAGACATCAGTGAAAGACAGCACTTTGATACTTAAATACCACGAAGGGGCCAAAAAGAGTTATGGATGCAAGTGTTATGCAAGAAACAATCTGTTGGCAAGATTGCACTAAAAAAGACTTGTGTGTTTTATCCACTTATCTATGCGAGTCTGCATTCCTCAAGCGTATGATTACATAAACAAACCGATACATGGAGTAAACTTTCAGCGTCAAGTGATGTTCAGTATAAAATTGACAAACACACTTGCCATAAACTTCAAGAAAATAATGAAAAATTCATTAAAACCGTTTTATTCTTCACATAAAGGTAAAATGAGCATTAAATTTGCATGTGTTTTGTTTTTCTAAAACCTAAAACTAAATGATCAAACCAATTTTAAGAGTAGGTGTGCCACGAATTCCGGTTACGAGAACAACCGGGTCCCCCCCCGCCCCCCGCGGTGAAAAAAGTTGTGACCCATTGCTCTAGACTTTACCAGTGGAATACATGCAAGAATGAGCATAATGAAATGTTAAGTCTTAGGCCATAAAGCTGAACAGAGAGAATATGGGTATGTGGAAAAATGAGACTCATGAACTCTCCTCAAGGGAGGAGGTATGACACTACAGATTTCAGATGAACAATATCTTTGTAATGACAGTAGTAGTAGCTAGTTACGTAAAGAGAGTGATGGCAAGTTCCATGGGCGCAAACGAGATCAGAGAATTAAAAGGCCACGGGTTATTGTAGGAAAGTTAATAAAGTAAAAGAACTTATGTATTTGGAAGTCTAAATGGTTTTGACAGCAACCACAGCAGATATGCAATGCACGTTCCGTATAAGATTTAGCGGTGGTATCTCTATAAAAAGTAACTGAGGAGGTGTAAAGAAATTCTGAAGGAGTCATAGAACACCAAGAGATATTAGAAGCTTGTTAGTGAGCAAAACAATGTGACCTTTCCAAATGAGGTGACGCCATAAAAAAAACACCAAAAATATTAGGACAAACGAACGTTTGAGTTTGTTTATCAACATAAATTTGAGCGGAAATTTATTTCGAGTAAAAACATGAATGAACCGAGTTTTTGGGGCATTGAAAACAACCATAATTTTCTGACTCAATTAGAAATACAAGCAAGATCAATTGTTCCAAGGTCAGCTCAATCCTAGTATCGGTTATCTTCTGTTGAGTTGCAAGTCTTTCAAAATAAAAGGATTAAGAAAGGGTGGACTCACTGAATTCACCGAATTACCGAAGGGCAGAGACCCAAAAGTCAGAGAGAAGTGAAAGTAAATAACCGGTAGAGCGTTCCAGGTGACCTCAGTCCGGAGATCAGAAATGAAATTTCAAAAATTAAGCTGCTTTCAAATATTTCATTTAAGAAGAGATTCGAAAAATTTCAAGAGAATAGTGGGGCGATGGAATGAGAGGGGGTCCCTTTTTTACGACATTGCTTGGATTGGCGAACGCTTCTAGCAGGAGGAAAAGGTAGAAGTAGACAGGCAGAAACGAGTTTTGAGAACCACAGTAAGAGTACATTCAAGACCATACAATTTCATAGTATTAAGCATTAAGCTATTAAACGGTGAGAGACCAGATATCACGTCATTAGAAGAAATTTCCATGTTAGCCATAAATGGGTTGGAGGGATGTGGAGATGGAGAAATAGCTTCCGAATCGCCCTTGATGTAATTACAGGTAAATGTTTAAGCAGAGTTCAGCTTTAGTAGAAGGTAGGATTGTTTCTTCTATATTTATATATATATATATATATATTTATATAATTATATATATATTATATATAATTATATATTATTATATATATATATAGAGTATATATACTATATATATCAGTGGCGACTCGTGTATAGGAGTTATACCGTGCTCTCTCTCTCTTCTCTCTCTCTCTCTCTCTCTCTCTCTCTCTCTCTCTCTCTCTCTCTTCATATTAATATTATTATATATAATAATAATTATATTTATAGTATATATATTATATTATATAGATTATATAGTATATATATATATTAATATTATATATATATCATATTATTATATATATATATATATATATATAATATATATATATGATATATATATATATATATAGATATTATATTATATATAATTCCTTTACTTATATATATATATATATTATGATATATATATTTATATATATATATATATATATTATATATATTTTATATATATATATTATAATATATATATATATATATATATATATATATAATATATAGTATATAGTATATAGTATCTTATATTAGTATATTTATATATTATATATATATGTATTATATATGATATATATATATTATATATTTTATAATATATAGTATATATATCATATATTTATTTACTTAGAGTTCCTATTAATTAAAACATTTTTCTATGTCAATCGTTTTTTTTTCTAGACTCACGTACACTTTGTTTATAATATTCAATTACCCATTTTTCTCCTATTGTTGTAGTCTTTTTTGTTATATCGTTTTAATGACTTATCTTTGTTTTCCTACACAGTCTTCCCGTTTTAACTGACTTATATTATGCATGAGTATGTTTAACATATTATTTATGAACAGAGTTTATAAAAAGATTTTATACATAAATTCACAGTTATACGCATAGCCTGCCTTTTTTTCCTTTGGGGCACGAGTAGTCCTATTTACATGCGTTAAAGCACTTATTTGATGGCGGCTATTCTTCCCTGTTCGTTTTCCAATTTGCATCATAAATTATCAAGCTTTGTCTAATAATTTTCTTTTATTCTAATTATTTTTTCGCAAAAGAAAATATTGAAAATATTATGGATAAATTGTGAAATATCCCAAATTAGATTCGTTTTCTATAAATGTTCAACTCGTGCTGAGCCGAGTTAGCACGAGTGCAGGGTCGCCTTGTATCTCTATATATATATATAGTAATATATTATAGTAATATATATATATATATATATATATATATATATATTATATATGATATATATATATATATATATCATCATTTCATCCTCATCATCATCTTCATATCACCACTCTCTCCCCAAGACTCGGGGAGAAAAGTTAGTAGGAAAAATATTGGACGCAAGTTGAAAAAAAGTCCGCTTTACCACCCACTTTATACCCTTTAGTGGGAACTCGCCTGCATTAGAAAAATCCACCTAGAGCTTCACGGGACCGCGACGGACCCTCCTTATGGCATCTCGTCTGAAGGTTGCGGAAATAAACATTGAAAAAAAAACACCTACCCAGTCTAACGCAAAGTTCTCAGGTGAGCGCCAGACGTGGGCTTAAAGAAGAGGAAGATTAAATTACAATGGAAAAACAGAGATGGCAAGGAGTTCATAGAGACAGAAGTGTTGCGAAAAAGAGCGCACCACACGAAGACAAGCTGGTTCGCAATACTCACGCAAAATTCGTGCTAGAGCAAGCAACCCCTTGTTGCTACGAGGCGACGCAAGTGTTCATGGAGAGGTCAACTCCCCGAGCATCTGCCGCAGTAGTACCTATAGAAAAGGATAGAGCGCCAAGTTACGTCGCAGATTAGAGAGTCAAAAGAGGTTTTGAAAGTATGGGACGGTTATTAGTCCTTAGCTTTAGACTCAACCCTATCCAATAGAAAGGTGGAGCCGGAGCCCCCCCCCACATGTGAGCACAGTACTCCATACAAGGGCAAATAAGGCCCTTATATAACTGGAGTAGCTTGTGCAGAGGAAAAACTTCCCGCAACCTGACAGAACTCCCGCTTCTTTGAAGGCCACTTAGCAACATTAACAATATGAGGTTCCAAGTAAATTCTTTGTTTTATGTTCAGACAAGAATGTTTATGTTATTCACAGGAGAGACGTTAGGCCGTCGAAGGGAATAGGAAAGGTCGGAGGATATTTTTGAGAGGGAAGATGTAATGAAGTCGGTTTTAAGAGTTGGAATTTTACAAGGTTCTGTGACCCCACCGGGAATCCTCCGAGATCGGCAAGACGGTAGAATCGGAAGCTGATGGGAGAGGCAACTCTGAAGCAAAACCGAGGGAGCAGATTGAATGAGTTGAAGAATGGAGAGGCGAGTCATTGGCATAAGAGTGAACAGTTGAAGTACAGCTGAGGAGATCGTTGATGAAGAGAGGATAAGGTTGGAGGTGAGAGAACTTGCGGAAGCACCACAGTTACAGGAAAAGAAGACAAGAAGACGCGCCATCAACAAGTGCTGAAATGGAGCAATCGGGAGAGAAATAGAACAAGAGTAGCATAAGAGGGGAGGAACCAAAGGAAAGGAGTTAGAGAGCAGTGACGAGTGCCAAACCCAGTCAAAGGCTTGGATATGTCAAGCGCCACCGCAAGACTCCCCATTGTTCCCTGAAAGGGCAGAAGCCATAATCAGTTAAGATAGGAAAGTAGTCACCAGTTGACCTCGAACGACGAAAGAGCCTACTGGTTGATCTGAAAGAAGGGATGACCAAGATGGGAAATGAGAGATTAAGAAGAGTTTCAAGATTTTAGATAGGAACTTCAAGTGGAGCTATGGGCGATAGTCTTGAAGATCAGAGCGGCTACCTCTTTTTCGGATCAGTTGGACCTATGCGCGCTTCCAGCACTGAGCAAAGTATTAGATTAGACAAAGAGAGAGAGGGAACGAGACAGGCGTCACTTGGAAGCCCACTCAGTCAACAGCGGGGAAGGAATGCCATCGGCCACTAGCCTTCCTGACATTCATAGAACTCAGGTCTCATGCCACGTCAAGTGTGTATTACAGGTAAAGAATGAGAACCTGAGAGGAGAAGGCGAGTAGTAGGAGGGATGCACCTTTCTTCTTGCCTCTGCCAAAATCACATTCCTTTCCTCCAGGCGCTAATTTATTGACTCAATCTACTTTTTCTTCGGTCTCCCCCGGTCGATTCCCGGCACACTCACCACTATACATCCGCTTAAACCAACCGACTATCGTCATGCTTTCACATGTCACCAAATCTCTCAATGTACTCATTCATTTATCTCTCATTTACTACTTCTTCACACTACACAACTCCCTAATAGCGCTTCAGTTCCTCATTTATCAGGTCTTCTCACACCTAGCATGCCCCTAAGATTGTCACTCTGAAAAACATTGTCTTTAGATCTATACCTTCTATTCCGACCCTAGTCTCACTACTTACATTACACAGTAACAACAATAACCCATGTAAGACCCTGCGTACTCCAAGACTAGTCCCTTTACAGTCCACCAACGATTTAATTCCACCAGCCCCCTCCCTGCCATTCACAATTTTCCTACTACAATCTGCATATCCTTCTCTTTCATCCAACCTATATCTAACTATTAAAGTCAGACAACTTGTTCAGTTGCTCTCCATCCATCATAACTTCACACCGAGAACTGTCCTCACTCACAACCATAATCTTAATCTTATCTACGTTTACTTTTCAAACCCTCCTTTTACACCCCTTATAGATATATAGTTAATATAGATATATATATATATATATAATAATATTATTATATCTATTATATATATATATTATAAATATATATAATATATAATATTATATATATATATATTATATATATATTATTATACAGAACACATGGAAGATAAGTTCTATCCGCTTGGCTATTAAGGGCTGGAACCCTTAACCATTTTCTCTTTCCATAAATGGCTGTAGAAGAATATGTATTAATATTTCTACAGCCAACACATTTCTGCTCTCATGGAAGATATTTGGCTAATATAATAATAATAAATAATAATAAAATACATAATATTATAATAATAAGATATAATAATAATAATATAATATATAAATATAGATATAGTTATATGATCATAACCATAATAATTAATATATAAGAGTCTTTTATCCAGAATCCGATATAACATAAGAGATTTAATTATATTTTATATATATATTATATATATATATATATATATATATATATATATATATATATATATAATATATATAAAAAAAATATAATATATAAATATATATTATATATATATAATATGATATATATATATTATAATATATATATATATATAATATATATTATTATATATTTATATATTATATATATATTATTATATTATATATATATTATATATATAATATATATATTATATATATTATATATTATATTATATATATATATTATATAATATATATATAATATAATGTAAGTATTATATCTATATATATTATATATATAATGAAAACTTACAAAATAATGTTAATACAGCTAATGATATAAATTTAGCTTCCGCATAATAAAGTTCTTTTTTCTTTTCATCCTCTTCGCTCGTCATTTCTTGTTTCTCCTCTGCTTCATCAATATCATAATCCTCATAATCCTCCGGTGGAGTATAATAGTTTTCTTCGGGAATATGAGTATATTGAACAGGAGGAACATTTGTCTCAGGTTCATATGAAAGGTAACTACTTTTCTCATTTATTTGATCCGGAGATTGTCCTGTGTATATTTTTCTCTCTTTAAAATTGTGTTCATTATTAGTTTCCATAAAGTTTGATTCATTTTGAAAATTTATTTTATTCGTTAGATTTGACTGAATATTATTAAAGTTTTCTTGAGTTGCCGATTCCCTTGAATTTAAATTGTGTTGAACAACACTTGCCCAATTAGGATTCAGATTTTTATTATTTGTTGCATTATGATAGTCGTAAATTTCTTTACTTATTATTTTTTGAGGTTTTGTGTTAATTCTTAAATTTCCTGACACGGTATATGTACAAAATATCAGCAAAATTAATTTTTTTTTGAGTAATGCCATCTAAAAAGAGACAAAAAAGAAAACTAATTTATATATATATATTATATAATATATATAATATAAGTATATATAATATATAATTATTATTATATTATATATATAATATATATATATATATATATTATATATTATATATATATATATATCATATTATATATATATTATATTTATATTATAGTATATATATATATAATTTTATATATATTATATATATATTATATATATATAAGTATATATATATATAATAAATATATATATATATATTATACTATAGCAATGATGGGATGAACTAATACCTGTTATTTTTTTTAATCAGTATGTCAATTATTATCCAGAATCAGATCATAAAAGGTTTAAATCAACAAGTTTTTATTTCACTTTGGACTGTTATATATATATATATAATATATATATATATATATAATATATATTATATATATATATATATTATATATATATATTATATAAATATATATATATATAATTATATTATATATATATATATATATTCTATATATGGGTCCGATCCATATGAAGTGAGTAAGAAACAATTGGCCCGACCCATTAATTTATATTTGTATTGCCTTTTAACTTATATAATTAACAATTCAGACCTGACCTGTTGATATTTAGTATTATTGCACAGAGTGGTCATTTTTGTACATTGGGTAGATCATTTTTTACATTTTATATTTGGGTTCGTTTCATTCATTGACAACCTGAGTATTCTAAAAACAAATTCTTAAGTATTTGTGTTGATGCACATAGTAAGTTTACAATTTTTGCTATTTTAATTTTTGCTTGAAAGATATTCCCTTACCATAAACTTTAGGTCAAAGTTTTGCATCAAATAGCATGAAAAGATATTTAAATGATTTTTAATGGCGAAGGCATTGATTTGAATTTGAAATTTCTTTGGGGAAGTTATAACCATAGCAACTTTAATCCAACAAATTGAACTCTCCAGTATCTGATGCTGTTACTCCATCCAAGGGGAACCAACACTATTTGCAGAGCGAGCAACTGAGGATGGTGAGACAAGTTCCTTATGTCCTCAGAAAACCCAACATCTTAAAAGCTGTTTACTGATGGAGATAATATGTCTCTTCTAGAGAGACATTGAAGATAATGAAATATCTCAATATTACGAGAAAATAGACTGAGTTGTAAGTTTTGAGAGATGCTGTGTGGTGTGTGGAAGATTATGTTGAGTAGATGGATGAAGAAACTGAGATGGTTCTGAGAAATAAAAAAAAAACTGTTTCCTTGTCCTCAACTAGAGATACTGAGAAGATCAGGGGTCAGTTTCTCAAGGTCATTCTCCTTGATATTAACTACGTGTTAGAGTGGGTGTCGTCAAAATGTTGGATGAGTAATGACAGTTGAAGCATCACGATAGAGTGGAACGAGACGAAGGGGTAGATAGGTGATAATTATATGAACAAGTTGAAAAATATGTAAAGTGGGTTAGATGAGAACCCTGAGGGATCAAACACTTATTTACAAGATTTAATCGGATGCAGCGATATGGAATATGCAATAGCTGCTGTAGAGCGGCCGAAAGATCAGGGAGGAGGTTGCAAACAAGAAGGATAGTACAGAAAGGGTAAAAAATTCAGTATATCAAAGCTTTGTGTACTCTATTGAAGGCTTTCTATATTCACTAGCTCTCACATACAAATTCACTTACTGCAGGAAGCGCAGAGGACCAACCAAAGGTCACGAGGAAGGGTAAGAGGTCACAGGTCGATACCTACGAACAGTTCGGTATTGCGACTTAGAAGATTAGAATATTTAAGGTGTTCCTAAACCTTCCCCTTAAGATACAATTCGAAATTTTAGAAAGAAATAGGATTATGTACTGGAATAGGACACTTGCTGAGTGAGCGTCGTTTCCAGCAGAAGGTAGGTCGAAGTAGACAATGAGATGAAATAGTATTGACCAAGCTCTGAATCCAAGTTTTGAGGACCACTGAAGATACCGTCAGGACTGCACCGCTTTCTTAGTCTTATGTTTAGAGAGGGAGAAGGAATAATCAGGAACCTCTAGAGGAGGATAGAGGCAGAAAGTTTGCAAAGTTTCAGCTTTAGCGAAGATATGCCAGCAGTTCCTACCATCAATATATAAAAGAGGAAGAGGAGATTTTTTTTTTTTTTTTTTTTTTTTTTTTATTGCAAAAATGCTATAAAGAGCGCAGACAGTAGAAGAACGGAATAATTTCTAGTGTTTCTACTAGAAAATAGTTTTTTTTAGTATCTCGAGGACATTTTTTTTGACACGAGTCCAGTTGAGGCTTAGAGAAGCATGAATTCCTTTGAGCATTACAGATAAAGTCTGAGGTTGGCGACCCTGAAGCTATTAGCACGAAATACAGTAAGAGTTAAACTGAGGATTTTTTATTATTTTAGTTGAAGGGCGAAGAGTAATGAATGTAATTCTCGATGACCAGGAGAATCACCCTGGTTATGCGATCAGCACATTCCTAAGGCCTCTCTCAGAGGAAACGTAATGTATTTGATGGAATAAAGTCAAAGAAGATCGCCTAGAAGTCCGATCAGTTAGTAGCACCTAAGTGCCAAAAACCTCTCCTCGCCGTAGGTGGAGTTCATTCATGCCGATGTCTTGTTGAGATGAAATAGGAATCAGAGATAAGGAGGTGATTCGAAACTCCCAGTGGTGGAAAGAGCTTAGCAGTGTTAGGAGAAGGATTGGAAGCTAAGAAAAGGTCAGGTATGTTGGGTTTATCTCCAAGGTGATCAGCAATACTGGTAAGTAGTTGCACCAACTGCTCTAGATTGTTCTGAATAGAGAAATGGTGGGCGAATTAACCAGCTCTATCTTGAGAACTAGAGGAAGAACATGATTATTCAGAGAAAGGAGAAGAATAAAGAATGTGCTCTATTTTAGAGTTTATATAATCAAGAAATTTAGGATAGTCGGTTGAATTAGATAGTAAATTGACGGAACAGATATTTAGTTGCAGATTGCCAAGAGAGCATAAGTCATAAAGTAGAAAATTGAGAGGACTCAAAATTAGAAACACGAAATCAGATAACTCGTTACATACATATGTGTAACAATCGGCTGTGAGACTGTAAGAGGTAATAGAAGAGAGGTTGCTATCGGCGTGCTCATGCACCTTAGTTTCGGTCAAGAACAAGAGATGAGGTGTAGGAAAGGTGAGGTGGTGTTCAACAAATTGGAATTTGGGATAAAGACCGCGAATGGTGCATAAATTAATGAAAAATGAAGACGGTACACCAGAGCAAGCAAGCAAGCGGCGAAGTCTTGGCACACCAAACCCCCATCACCGAAGTCAGTTAACTCTCAAATGATGATGGGATGAGGAGTGAATGAATAACATTGTTTGAATGCAACCCTCTTAGCATCTCTGAAGCAGGTTTATGGTACTCCATTTTTAACACCACCAAAACATAATGTTCAAGTAATCACTTGTAAGTATGTGGGGTACATGTGAAGAAGGGGAGTAGTGGAAATCGGAAATAAGCTGTCCAATGTATTGTTGAGAGTCTGCTAGAAATAAATACTCTCTGAGAAAGTTAAAGCGAAAATAGACGAACCAGATATAATGCTCAATGTAAGATACTTTCATCATCCGTTTCGGACCACTCTACGTCCTCCCTATATTTATATATATATATATATATATATATATATATTATTATATATATATATATATATATAATATATTTAGATATTATAATAATATAATATATATATAGTATTATAGTTATATTATAGAATATATTAATATATATAATATTATATATATTATATTTATATATATATATTATATATTATATATATATTATATATCATATATATATATATATATATTATATATATATATATAAAGTGTGTGTTTTGTTTCCTGTTAGGTGAGAGCTGAATCAAACACGGTTAGAGTGTGTGCATGAGAGAGAAAGGGAAAGAGTTAGTGGTGGTTTCAAGCAAGAAGTTGCAGCCGTGCCTTTGTGTGCTCAACAACTATGAAATACGACATAAAAATATTCTTTCATTGACTAACACTGTAATATTTATATATATTAAAAAAATTGTTGGACAAGTTTCTCGAGTAAATGAAAAGACTGAGCAGGGAGATTTCCCTGCATAAAAGGATGTACTCCTTTGAATAGGCATTTGATTGATTCCAGTTCTATTTTAAATTACTAAAGACTCGTAACTAAATTGGAGATTAAAAGTCAATGTGGCGAACGAAATCTATCTTCTTTTCTCAACCTCAAGTCTAATCGGTTCCGACTAAAGATGCAGTTTTACACAGAGGAAGAAAAATTAGATATTAAAAGTAATTATTTCCAGAAGAAGAACGTCCAATGCATGATCTTCATTTGTTTCTTTAGCTTATCTTGTTATAATGAATGGTAAATGTTAGCCATGACGAAAAGTCAGAGAAATGTTGTGTCTGAGTTTTTAAGATAAGTATCTTGGAGTTTGAAGCTTTGGTAAGATATCAATTAGGAAGCAAAGATAGCTGTGACTGCAATTTGAACGTCGTATATGGTTCCCACTATTTTTTTATTTTTTTTATATTATTTTTTTAAAGTTGACCACCGCACAAGGGAAGAGCCCTATTCAAGGAGGGGGTATACTCAATTTACGTCTGAGTAAGACGAAGCTAAGCCTAGGGAGAGAATATCTCATATTCTATTTTTCTGTAGGTCTATTTTACCTCCATGTGAGAAAGATTTTTCTTTCATTTATTTATTCATCATTTATTTATTCCTTATAGGCGCCAAAAAATGTAACTAGTTATTTTCTTCAAATTCTGTAAAATTTATCGAAATTAGGGTTTCTGATATCATAAATATCAACTTTTATAAGGTCATATCTGCCCTCACTTGCAGTTTCCACAATATTACTAAGGACAAATAATCTTTTGGTCGTACCAGAACCAACTAATTTCGTTGAAGAATCCTATTTTCCTTCACCAGAAAAGAATTTTTCAGACCCTTCTAAGCCGGGCAATACCAGTATAGGGATCTATAGTGAGTCTGGGGTAGCACTTTCTGGAAAATCTATTAGATCAACGCAAAATGCAACAACTTCTTCAATCACCGAAGATTTTTCTTATATTTTTTTGGAAAAAAATCATGTTGTCTTTTAAGTGTTCAAATATTTTCCAAGTGAAGTACGAAATTTTAGCAACTAAATTAGTTTCAAGTCAAAGCTGAAGTAGGTTGTCAGGTCTTTCTCCAGACTAGAGCCTTGTTAGCCTGCTTTGTATTTCTCCAAACAATACACCCTTTACCACGATGAGTACGGTTGGATTTCGAAGGATGACTTCTACTTAAAGGAATACCTAAGCTTACTGACCAGGAATGCTAAGAAATTCTCATTCCAAATTCAATTTATTTCGGGTATATTTGAAGGTATATCAAGGGTATATCACAGTTCTTATTATATTAAAGTTATTTTGTTTTAGTTGGAAAAGAACCAAAACCACGGACCACTTAATTTCAACGTCCCAGTCTCTTTTTATGAAACTTATATGAAATGCTAAAATGATCTGAAAAGAAGGAAAAACGTAAAACAAACTCGAGAAATGACACTGGAAAAAGTTATAAAGTTGCAATATGACAAAAACATTGCACACGAACATAATATATCTACAGGTTCCGCTATTTTTCCCATGTGTGCTGAAAAAATAATACAAAAAAGTAGCATCTGGCAGCTATAAAACTCTTGGGAAATAGTAAGATTTAATTTTACATGTTATAAATATTAAATTAGGACTCCATAACTTTTTCATGGTAAATTTCCGAGTGTTCTCGTGATGGTATGTATTTACCCTTTTTTCTTCTTCAGATTTGCGGTCATTTTAAACATTTCATGCAAGTTTCATCAAAATCGGTTGTGCCGGGCCCCGGCTATTTTTGATAAATGCCTTTATAAACGGGTGTTATTAATAGGAAATTTTGCTAATTCATAGATATTATTAGGATCATTTTTTTCTATTTTTATTACAGTTTTCATTACAAGTATTTCATGTAATTTTTATGAAAATTGGCTGGAACAGTGGTAATTAAGTAGGACCGAAACCACTTCTACTTACGGTCTAAAGGTTCTCTCTTGAATTTAGCTCATGTCTTTTGTCTACTCTGTAGATATAATTAGGACTTTCACTACAAGACTGTTGGTGATATTCAGTTGGTAGTTTTAATCGGCACATCTTAATTAAGCAGTGTATACTCTTCCTAAGTTCAGTATATGCATTGTGTATTACGAATGGAGCAGTTGTGAACTTTCTGTTAATAAAGGGCACATCACCAGTATCATAGTAAATTACTGATGATAAAACCCTTCTCCAATTGCTTCACTCATGGTACAGATGAACATAAATGGATACGATGAACAGAGCAAATGAAGGCGCAGAATCACACCTTCATTCTGATCTTCAATCAGAAGAGGAGTTATGTCTTGTATTACTCATTACAATTAACGTTGTGCGGTAGTTTTCGATGTCTTCTAAGCACCTAAAGGCACATGAAACTTTTCCATGGAAATGGAGTAAATACTACATATGCGGTACTACTTTAGTACTGTTATCATTGGTATGTATTGTTTGGAAATGAAGCAACTACACAAATCAAGGAAACAAAATTGAAAAAATGAAAGAGAGAGAGGAGAGAGAGGAGAGAGAGGAGAGGAGAGAAAGGGAGGAGAGAGAGAGAGAGAGAGAGAGAGAGAGAGCAAAAAGATAAAAATGAAGAAAAATTAAAATGAAAGAGGAAAATCGTATATATATATATATATATATTTTAAATTATTTTAATATTATTATTATATATATAATATATATTATATATATATAATAGTATATATATATATTATATATATATCATATATATTTATAATATAGTTTGATATAGTATATATATATATATTATTTATATATTATATTATATATTATATAATATAATATATATAATAGATATTGATTATATATATATATATATATATATATATTATTATTATTTATATATTTATATATTATATATATATATATATATATATTATATTATATTACACATGATACCACCACTCACGGGCAGGGCCTTTTTTAAAAGGAGGGGCAAAAAAGTAAATTACAAATAATACAAATTAAGATAAATAGAAGTAACCCCCCTGTCCTTTGCCTAACTTCAATTCCTCAGGGGGCGCAGATGCGGGACTTAAATGAGAGGACGATTGAATATTGGAAAAACAGAAGAAGGCCAGGAGTTCCACAAAACAGAAGTAGCTGGAAAGAAGGAGGTACCAAAACGAGTGATCCTTGAGTCTCCAATATTCACACGAATTTTCATGAGAGAACAAAGCACCTCTTGTGTTGCTTGGGCGACGCAAG
>JABUQX010042420.1:0-15000 GCA_015478945.1 Trachelipus rathkii | reverse complement strand
ACCCCTAATTTTTTTGAGACCCTGTTTTTTTGAGAAACCCCTAATTTTTGAGAAACCCTTGAATTTTTCTGAGAACCCCTATTTTTGGCGACACTATTTTTGCAACGCTTAATTTTTCGGCAACCCTAATTTTTGGCAACCCTTCGAAGAAGGGTGCGCAAACGTGTGCGATCCAGCACGTTGTACGTATTACCCCCCTTTTCGCCCCTAATTTTTTTCGACCATGGGTCATTTTTTCTTAGCCACGGTTAATTTTTTGGGCTTTCATTTAGGGGGCTTAGCCGTTTTTTGATGTCTTTACCTTGTTTTGGCCATGATATTTCGACCTATATGAACTATGCGACACAAAAACCCTCACACATACCTCACAATGAGGTACCATTTTTAGCCCACAGGCCAAATGCATCTCTCTTGCCAAGATCCTCGAGTGTCCACAAGCATACACATAATATATACTTCCTACACAACATTACGACCAACAACTGGATAGGATCGCCATATCCTAACTTGACACCACGCATACAACAACAGCAAACGACACACACACACACACACACACCACGACCACACACACCCACCCACCCCCCCACACACACAACACACACACTACTTCCTCACGTTATACACACTTCCTATGAACTAATATTTGCACATGATACACTCTACATTTACATCGACACTCTACATTTACACTTAGCCACACGTTACAAACACACGACATCCCTTTGGCGTCCATGGTCAATTTTTGGACACCCACGGTATTTTTTCCTCCTTTAGGGGCTTAGCCCTTTTTTGAGTCTTAACCTTGTTTGTCCTTGCCCGTCTGCTGCCAAAGCTTGACAGACACGTGGGTCATTTTGACCCACGAGGAAACACTTGATGGCTTTTCGATGGTTCCACAATCCACCGCCATCAAGAAAGCTACACTACTAAGTGAATGCTATATACACAAAATTCTCAGTGTTCTAACTCCAGTGAAAGCTGATAACGACTCGCAGTGCAGGTGGAGTGCCAGGTGGATGCCAAGTGAGTGTACCATGCCACACCCACCCACAGATGCCAGTTGAGTGCCAAGTTGAACAGTGCCAAATACGCAAACAGTGTCCATCAGTGCAGTTCTTGCCACATCACAGTGCCCAATTGATGCCACAGATAGTGCCAAGCTGCGTGCCACTTTTTTAAAGCTTTTTTAGCCTCCCGGGCCATAGAATAGACCCTAATATGGGTATCATACCCATACGGTAATAAGTCATGAGGAATCGCCCTCCTCGAGCTGTACATTTAAATCTAAGCTAGATAGCCTCTCCCCCTACTATGAGTTAGGCACCCACGCACCTCTCTAACACGATATAACACTGTATACCACAACCAGTTCTTACACTCTCAATAGACAGGCACTTAACATTAAACCTATACCCCCTTAACACAATCGAATCCCACACAACAGCACGGCATAACACTTCCACTCACACAACTCCGATATTTGGATGCCTACAGCCACCTATAACCTGCCTCAGCCACTCGCATGCCTCAGCCACACTAAACAATTAAGCCGCGCCATAGCAACTCCTGCATGCACATACCGCCACAAAAATAGACCCATCAGCCACACTTAAATTCCTCAGCCGCCCATTAGACATGCTACAGACAACCATACCTTGAACTGCCTCAATTGACAGGCACTTCATCATTTGCAGTGACCCTTCCATATCACTTGCAATGACCTCTATCTATATCGAATCTTCTCCTATCTAAGAAATCTCGACATATCTCTAAATGCTAAATCCCGCCATCTCGATAAGGAACTACACTCTCACTCACCCACACAAGACACTGAGCAACAGAAAGACCCACAATAATTAAGATAGCATACTATAACGAAACCTAACGTCTACACTAGCTCGCACACACCCCACACACAGACGCCCAGGCGCGGTGCGCCAACACCACGACACCGAACCTGACCATGGAACCACCCCACGGCAAAGGTCGCCACGACGCGATTACCCCGCCCCACCAGCGAGGCGCAGCGCGCAGGACGCAATTTTTCGCGACAGTACCGCACCGAGAGTGCGCGCAGGCGCAACCTATATATCACGACGCTACACGGACCCCGCACCAGCTCGCGGCCACGCACGCGCCCGCATTCCTTCTCCAACAACACCCAACACTACCCACCCGCCACACTATCCGCCCGCGAGAGACACATCACTACCACATCACCCACAAAAACAAATGCTATACATCACCTAACAGTCATCTCCATAATAAATCAAATTTCAAAATACTACTCCTCAACAACACTCTTCACAAAGACTGCTCTTCCCACACTACTAACATCATGCAGGCTCCATCATCTCTCTTAATATATCACAATCACTCACTAAACACCCTTATCTACTAGTAAAAAACACAATATATCCACGCACACCGATCACCTACAAACATCAGATAAAACTTCATTCACCAAGACCTCAACTCTCCTTCTAACACAACAAGCAGCACGCCAACATAAAATATTTACTTCACTAATACTCTCTATATCCTCAGATGTACTTCACTTTAGCGTATAAACTCTTTCTTAATATATCATAAACATTCTCTCTACATAAACCAATCATGCTACAGTCAGGTAAGCAGACACAACAAATTCACGACAAACCCCAAACACACCCACAACACCAACAAAAAACCCACCAAAACACAGCAACCACTGACTCGAACTCATTAACCCACGGATCCTAGCTATATTCCTACTACAACTTAGCTCAAGAAACTCTTCACAATCACCACAGACAAACCTTAACACAAACATACAACTCTACAGCGTCGCACAATCAGTTTAATCCAAATAGAGAACCGCACCACCAGCCCATGCGTGCATCAAAAGCACTCCCACCACCCAGGGCGCGCGAAAAATTAGTATGCTCATATCTCGTTCATTATCTACTGCACGCTTACCTTGACTCACTACTCATCATAGTCCTATTAACCAATGAACTCTAAATACACCACATAATACCATGTTTATACTGCTTTAACTCCATATTTACTGCTTGAACTCATATTTTATTAACGATAATACCTTAAGCAGTAAATCAGTAATCAAACTGCTCTACCTAGCAACAAGGGGGATTAGTATGCTTTTGTTTACTGCTTTACTGGCTTTAACTTTCTGCTTTTACTTTGCTTTACTTTCTAGCTTTACTGCTTTAACTTTCTGCTTTACTGCTTTAACTTTTCTGCTTTACTGCTTTACTGCTAGTGTTTTACTTCTTTGCTCATATATTTCTTAACATTAGTTTTTTACTTTAATTTTTTTATTACTTTTTCTTTTTTGTGTCCATTCATTTTGATCTATCTTTTGTAATATTTTTTGATTTTTTATAATATGATGTTTTATTAATTGTGTTATTTACTTCATGCCTATGTTATTATTTTTTGAACACACACACACACACACACACACACACACACACACACACACACACACACCACAGCAGCACACACACACACATCACATCTATACATAAATCCCAATGACACTTATACAACTTCAACTATGACACTTACATGTTACCCATAGACATTAACATTGTACACTTACACTGCACACACAGATTTTACTTGACACATGCCGAGTTACTTACACTCACACCGATTTACTTACGCTACTACAACACAGATTTACTTACACTACACACAGATTTACTTACACTCACACACAGATTTACTTACACTCATAGATTTACTTACACTACACACACGATTTACTTCACACGCAGATTTATTCACTCACACAGATTAGCTTACAATCACACACACAGACTTTATTACACTCACACAGATTTACTTCACTCACACACAGATTTACTTACCACTCACACAGATTTACTTACACTCACACACAGATTTACTTACACACACGTTTACTTACTTACAAATATAACGTATAATTTATTAAAACATTTTATGTTTTTATTAACACGTCTTTATATTAATCATGTCAAATATAATAAATTATTCAGTTTTTCTTAAAACTTCTATAATAAGCATCAATCATTATCTTTGAACAGAAGAATTTTTTATTAACTGTTAATACTTTTTGTTTATAAATTTTATAACTATGTGGCACTCACTTGGCACTCATTGGCACTCACTTGGACTCATTGCCACTCATTGGCTCACTTGGCACTCACCTGGCACTCACCTGGCACTCATCTAATACTCATAGAACACTAATTAGAACCATCACTAGATACTTCTTTACGGTGATGGGAACCACAAAGCCATCAGTTAGCGTGGTCAAAATTGACCCGGTATCTGTCAAGCTTTGGAGCAAGGGGCAAGACACAACAAGGTTAAGGACATCAAAAAAGGGCTAATTCCCTAAAGGAAGGACAAAATTACCGTGGGTCAAATTGACCCATGGAAGACCAAAGGGATGGTCGTGTGTTTGTACGTGTTGTGTGTAAATTGTACGTGGTCTGGGTAAAGGTAGTGTTATACGTGATAGTGTCTAGTGATGTGTTGTATAAGTGTAAGTAGGTGTGTGTGTGTGTGTGGGGGGGGGTGGGTGTGTGTGTGTGTGTGTGTGTGTGTGTGTGTGTGTGTGTGTGTGTGTGTGTGTAGTTTGTTCAAGTTAGGAAGATCCATACGATGCGGTTCGAAGTATGAGGAACGGAAATATGTGACGGCGTGGCGACACGAGTGGCCAAAGAATTGGCGTGGCAAAAATTGACCATTGGTAATGTGGCAAGGTCAAGGGCCGAAATATCTGGCCAACATAGTAAAGACATCAAAAACGGCTAACCAAAATGAAGCCCAAAAATGTACCGTTCGGGCAAAAATTGGACATGGTCGAAAAAATTTAGGGGGCCGTAAAATAGGGGGGTAATATTACGTACAACGGTTGCTGAGCAACCGTTTGGCGCAACCCTTCTTCGAAGGGTTGCCAAAAATTAGGGTTGCCGAAAAAATTAAGGTTGCCAAAAAATTAGGGTTGCCAAAAATTAGGGTTCTCAAAATTAGGGTTCTCAAATTGGTTCTCAAAAAATTGCGGTTCTTCAAAAAATTTTTAGGGGGTTTCTCAAAAAATTAGGCGTTCTTCAAAAAATTGGGGTCTCAAAATTTAGGGTTCTCAAAACATTAGGTTCCTCAAAAATACGTGGGCCAGAACAATGAACCCTCTGAAGACAAGGTGTTGGTCGGAAAAGGTCGAACGGCCCAAAAAGGTCAGGCTCAAAAAGGTCAAGGTCAAAAAAGGTCAAGGGCAGGTAAAAAATTTGGCCAAAAAATACGGTTTGACCAATTTTAGGGTGGGGTAAAGAGGACAGGGGGTTAAAAGAGGACATGGGGTTAAAAACACCGTGCCTCCAATATGACCCCCTACTACTTATATATATATATATTATATATATTAGTATTATATATATAATATATATATATGATATATATATATATATTATATTATATATATATTATATATATTATATATTATAGTTATTATTATTATATATATATTTATATATATATTATATTTCTAAGATATTTCCATATATATATTATATATATATATAATAATATATATATTATGAATTTTTAATATTTATTTCTTTTTAGGGGGCTGGAGCCGTTGGGGGACAGAGGGGAACGAAGTCCCCCTCAGTCGTACACCAGAAGGTCGACAGACCCCGACTCTTGTATCTTTTGCGGTTTACCCGTGGTATTGTCTTTAAGTTAAACAGAGGTATAAATTTTAATTTCTTTAATAAAAAAAAAATTTTAACCAAAGAAATACCCAGGGGTAAAGCGAAAATATGCGAGGAGTCGGGGTCTGTCGGCGTTTCAAACGACGGAGGGGAGACCTTCGCCCTCCTCTTGTCCCCTAAACTGTCTCCGCCCCCAAAAAAAATATTAATCATTACATATATATAATATATTTTATTTATATATATTTTATTATTATATATATATTATATATTAATTTATATATAGCTATATATATATATATATTATATATATATATATATATATATATTATTGATAATTTATATTATTATATATATTATATATATATATATAATTATAAAAAATATTATATATATATATATATTATATATATATATATATAGTAAAAAATATCAATTTATAAAATTTCTTAGAATTCGTGAAATTACACAATGGTTTCGTCCTGTCGCACTATTTCAGAATGTGCGATAACATGGACGGCCTACTTTAAGGAAATCCTATGGCGTTTTAGACAATGTTTGCTACGCTGTATTTTTTTCTAAAGAGGCGGACCGATTTTTATGTTTTCTACCATTTCTTCATTATTTTTTTAGATGTTTCCGCGTTTTTTATAAACATCTGGGTGACACCCCATGCATGGTAACAGATTACCAATATTATATATATATATAATATATATATTATATATTATATATATATATATATAGATAATATATATATAATATATTATTATATATATATATATATATATTATATATATATATATATATATATATAATATCTATATATATATATATATATATTATATATATATATATATTATATTTATATATATATATGATATATATTAGTCAGTAATATACAGGATCGAACTTCTTATCTAACCACAAAACCGCAAAGGTCATAAAAGTGTACCTTTTTATCTACCGCAACGCAAATACGTGATAAGGCGAAGAACGGCGTGACTTCAAAGGGCACCGCCGACCGAGAAAAGGTAACATGTTTCTATAGGCGTATAGGCTAATTTCTATAGGGCTAGATTTCTATAGCTAGATGATATTAGGCTATATTCTAGCTTTCTAGCACGTGCCGACCTAAGTTCTAGATACGCCGGGTCGTTAGGTTCTACCGTTGATGGTTTATTGGTACGGGGAATGATTGGGTATATTCGAAGGTGCTAGGATGTTCCTTTCTAGAGTGATTACCCTACCCCCCTGTTCTAGCCTTTTTCTAGCGTTGACATGTTCTACGTCATTAGAATACATCGATTTTCGGTGTCCTATACTATGTTATAAGGTACGGAGAATCGATTGGTGTGTATATTAGAAGATGCTAGGATGTTTCCTTCTTACGAGTTATTACCCTACCCCCTTTTTCTGCTTTTCTGAGCTGACTGTCACGTCATAGAAACACGGTAATAATGGTGTCTCTCCTAGTTTATAAGGTACGGGAGTCGATGTGTATATTAGATGTGCTTAGGTTGGGTCCTTCTACGAGTTATGACGCCTACCCCCTTTTCTAGCCTTTTCTAGCTGACATATCGTATGTGACAGAACATATCCGATATTAGCATCGGATTAGTACATAATCGCCACTGCTGAATCGATTCCTGCGGTTTACGACGGAATCGATTCACTCCAAGAGTTAGTATTAGATATTACCCTACCCCCCTTGATGACGTATTGCATTGCAACATTGCAATGTTGCATGCAATGTTGCAATGTTGCAACAAAATTTGCAACATTTTGCAACTTTGCAACATTTGTGCACATTTTGCGAACTGCGTTATTTTTGGCGTTAAGACGTTTGAAGGTAGTCAAAATATGGGGTTTATCGGGTGGTAAAGCGTTTTTCGCGGGGTCAACGACGCTGGATATGGATCAGAAACTCGAGGCTCTGGCTCACCGCACCGCCTCGACCGTGTCCATCATCTTTTTTGCTTTTGCCGTCTCGATTTGTCTACTTCTCGCTACCGTTTTTTTCTAAATATCACGCATTTCGAACTATGTTAGAATCGCAGCCAAACTTGATGGTCTTCCAAGGGTCAATTGGTATATATATATATGATATATATATTATATATATTATATATTATTATATTATTACTATATATTTATATATATAATATCTGATTTATATACTTATTATATACGACCCGCTTTTTGCACCCCTACGGAGAAGGGGTGCGCCTCGTACGTGTCTCCCCCCTTAATTACGGCCTCCCTTTAACCCCTCTTTTTGATGTTTTAGACTTTCGATCTTTCGGTTTCTTGGCCTTGTATTTCAGTCATGACTATTTTTGGCCTTGATACCGTACCAGGCCTGAAATTGACTTTTCTAAAAGTTGTGAGGAATTAGTGAGATTATCGCACATGTGAGGTATCTGACGCCGTACTGTTATAGAGAACTGTCCTAAATGAGGTTCATGTAGGTAATTTCTTCCTAACTTGAGTTCCTGTATGTAACTATCCTGTACCTAGCGTACACCTACACCTACACCTACACCTACACCACCACGACACTTCGATATGTTTGAATGCCTCAACTTTGATACCTCAGCTTTGATGCCTCAACTTTGATGCCTCAACTTTGGTACCTCAATTTGATACCTCGCTTTGATGCCTCAGACTTTGATACCTCCAGCCTTTGATGTCTCACTTTGTTGACCTCAACTTGTGACTATCTTTTTGAGTCTCAGCTTTGATGGACTTCAATCTTTGTTTACAGGAAAAAAAGAAGGAGGGATAAAGAAGAAAAGAAGAAGAAGAAGAAGAAGAAGAGAGAGAAAAGAGGAGGTAAGTAAAGAAGAGAGAGAAGAAGAACGAAGAGAGAATTGAGGAAAGACGAAGAGTTATTTTTAGAGTTACGATATCACACTAGTCTTTACATTTCTTTTTATGTCATAGGTCGTTTGATTTATCGAAAGCTGTTTTCATTACCAAGAAGTTAAAGTTAAATTTTCATATTTAAGGATAGATTTACATTTTCATGGATTAAATTTAAATGTTTCTTAAAAACATTTTTGTTTTTCAAAACAGTTTTTTACGTTGTTTGACTGCTTTGACCTACTTATTATTATAAAAATATATAGTACCCCTCATTTTCTTTTACATTAAAACAGTTTCAGTCATATACACCTGTGTTTTTTCTCTCTCCTACGATAAACACAGCATAAGTATTAATAATTTTGAATAACATAAATAAAGACGGTTCTTATGTTTATGAAGATCAGACCTGTCAAGAGGTGAGGTAAAAGATTTTTTTTAAAAATATTTTACTGAAAAAAGAGAAGTAGTTAGATATACAGATAGAGGTATCATATTATATATATATATATATATATATATATATATAATTATATATTTATATTATATATATATATATATATATATATTTATTTATATATATTATATAGATATATATATGTATGTATATATTATTATATATATATTATATATTATATATTATATATATATATATTATATATTATATTATATTACTCTATATATATTATTATATATATATATATATATAATATATTATATTATATATTATGTAATATTATATACAATATGGTTTACATAAAGGTATTTTAAAATATTACAGAACATTATAAACCAACTTATTATAATATATATATATATATATATATTATATTATATATAAATAATATATTATATATTTATATATATTAATATTTATATATAATATATATATCTTATTATTATATATGACTTTTAACGAGATATACAATGTTGTTTACATACAGATATTTTAAATATTCAGAACACAAGTTTTTTAAATATATTATATATATTATTATATATATATATAAATATATTATATATTATATATACTATATATATATATCATTTATATATATATATATATATTATATATATATATATATATAGATATTATATATATAGATATTTATACATTTGCGCAGAACACATGGGATGAAGTTGAAACTGTTGCATTCTCTATATAAGTTCTCCAAAGCTCTATTCTTTTGAAATAAATAGGGATAAATATCTGCGAGATGCACCCACCATTCTTCGCATATTCAGCTCTTAGATTGCATTTTTTCATGCCAAAGAGAAGTAATATCAACGTAGTTGTCCTTCAGCAAGCTGTGTACATTCTATTTAAGGTGTTTCCCCATACTTTTCAGTGTAATTTTATAACACCATAGGCTGAGATGTTTTATTCGTCAAGTCTTCGACATTGTTCAAGATGCATATATTTCTTCTTTTTATTTTTAACATGTTGTATATTCTCGTGCGAATGTTAACAGAACCCGTATGTCTTGTACGATACATGTGTTGCTGAGTAAGTGTTCCAGTTTACGTTACATCAATACTTCTTAACACTATCGCATATGAGAGAACGAACATCTATTCTTTAAGTACCCCTCTCACCTTTCGTTTCTATGATATTCACTAGAGCGAGGTATCAGATATCACATAGCATCAACTTTACCATTCTTTCACGGTCTCATAATACGAGGAATTCTCAACGAGATGAACAAAGGTGTATCATGTACACCTGCCGTAGGAATACAGTGCATTGTAACGATCAGCCATTAGTTTACGATAAATATAAAGATACAGCGTCGGTGTATTTTCTTTTTTTAAACAAAGGTCCTCGTTAAATATGATCGTTAACAAGTTTGAGAGTGTGAAGAGAAGCCATGGTGTTAGCTCAGTTGGAATTATCGTACTGAAGAAACTTTATATAAAACAATCTCAAATCTATAGATAGTATATTTTCAACAATTATAAGAAAGTAAACAAGATTACAACATCACGCTCCTTATCATAACACAGAGAAGTCCATATAATCACGCCTCGACGGTCACACGAGCCAAACATGTTAAGCAGACGGGTTAGCATATACAAACTAAACTGGGTAATGATATGTTACAAGAGGTCTAATATGTCATTAAATTAGTACAAGTAGAAAAATGGATCTTTAACAAAAAAAAAAAAAAAAAAAAAACACGATTATTTTTAACTGAAAACAACAATATAATAATAATTAAGAATATCCCGGTGAACTATTATAATATTCTATATATAAGTATATATATATATATAGTATATATATTATATCTATATTTATATATTATATTATATTATTATATCTTATTAATATTATATTATTATTATATTATTATATCTTAATATATTGTTATATAAATATCTATAAATATATATATATATATATGGTATATATATGTATATATTTAATATATATATATATATATATAGATATATATATTATATTTATATAATATTATATATATATTAGTATATATATATAGAATATATATATATATATAATATATATATATATTTGAATGTTCCTTACATGAATGCAGGCTTACGAGAATACATCATTAAGATTTAATCGGTTCAAGTCCTTACACAAATGCCAGTTATCTTCGTTATTAGATCTAATACTATTTTTTCAATTCCTTCAACTCCATACCAGGTTAGTACATACGTGGGCAAGTTTCTCCCTGACACTATCATATTTGTTTTGGGTCAGACGCCACCACGAAAGGAATTCTTCAGCTCACGATAAAGTATGAACATCTATCGAAGCTAGAACTGTTAACTGTATATTTTCGAATCTGGAGGCGTAACAGTTTTTTAAATGTTAATAGTGGCTCGTCATAAACATATATGGCCTGAAGTAACATAGGTTAACATTTCTGTTTTCGTAACTGTTTTAACATTTTCTTCTTGACTCGAACCCATATACTTTTTATCTGGGAGTGTGCCTCTAAGTTATAGAAACCATATATTTGTAGGGTTAATAGTCCTGTATTCTTTCGCGGTCTCTGCAGTTTCTATATCACCATATTATTCGTTCGTAGGATGATTTAGAGAAGGTTAAAGTAAGTTTCTTATCATCATGATCTCCACCCCCACTGATAAATTTTCCAACGATTTAATACACTGTGTGACTTAAAGTGTTCGCTCACCCATTCTTCAGCATGTTGGCATATACAAAGTAATTCGTCGGAACTCATAAAAACACGTCTGTTATATTCATATTGGTCACTACATCTGAAGTAGGTAAAACCGTCGGGCTTTCTTGTATATAAGAAAGATAGATCACTTTTCGGAATATTGATTTCCCAATGCACAATGTTACGTATAGAGGTGTATTTATCAAGACGAATCTTTCTAACTGTAGGAATATACATCATGGGAAATAAGAATACCTTTAAAACAGAGCACAACCTTCTAACAACGTTCAATCTAAAACGACTTGACCGATAAAATAGTTTTCGAGAGAAAGAATATGTAATTAACTGGAACAAACACAAGTACTAAGAGATAGTGGATTATTTCAACCATCACGGAAAGATCAAGACATAGTTCAACCAACCACAGGAGTTTAGGGGCAATATAGATACGGTATGTCCAACATGAAATAGCATCCAAGTCTTTACAACTTATATATATATATAATATATAATTATATATATTATAATATATAGTATTATAATATATATATATTAATATATATATATTATTATAATATTTTATATATATATTATATATCTATGATATATATATTATATGATTATATATTATATATTATATATATATAATATATATACGCGGTAAAACGATGTAAGATAGGAAAAACGCGCGCGCGCGCAACACACACACACACACACACACACACACACACACCACACGAGCGTTTTTGATGCCTCAACTTTGATGCCTCGAGCTTTGAGCTCAGCTGAAGGATCAAAGTTGAGGCTCAAAACATCGTGTGATGTGTGTGTGTGTGTGTGTGTGTGTAGCGCCCGCGCGGGCTCGCAGGGGTTCTTATCTATGTACTGTTTTACCGTATATATATATATATAGTACTATATTTATTATATTATATATATATATATATATATATTATATACTTATATTTATATTATATTATATATATAATTTATAGTATTATATATATATATAGTATATAAATATAGTGTAAGACTTTGGATGTATTTTCATTGTTGACATATCCGTATTTATATTTGCCCTACTCTTGCTGATTGGTGTGAACTGTCGTTATGACCTTTCCGTGATTGGTTGAAATATCCCTTATCTCTCTTAGACTTGTGTTTGTTTCAGTAATATTACATTATTTCTTTCTCTCGAAACTTATTTTATCGTCATAGTCGTTTTAGATTTGAACGTGGTAGAAGGTTGTGCTCTGTTTTAAAGGTGTTCTTATTTCCCATGATGTATATTCCTACAGTTAGAAAGATTCGTCTTGATAAATACACCTCTATACGTAACATTGTGCATTGGGAAATCAATATTCCGAAAAGTAATGTATCTTTCTTATATACAAGAAAGCCCGACGGTTTTACCTACTTCAGATGTAGTGACCAATATTTGAATATAACAGACGTGTTTTTTATGGAGTCCCGACGAAGTTACTGTGTGTTGCCAACATGCTGAGAATGAGCTGGGGTGAACGAAAACACTTTAAGTCACACATGGATGTATTAAATCGTTGGGAAATAGTTATCAGTGGGGGGGTGGAGATCATGATGATAAGAAACTTACTTTAACCTTCTCTAAATATCTAGATACGAATATTATGGATATTAGAATATGGCAGAGACGCGAAGAAAATACAGGACTATTTAACCCTACAATATATGGTTTCTATATTAGAGGCACATCCCAGATAAAATATATGGGTCGAGTTCGAGAGAAAATGTTAAAACAGTTACGTAAAACAGAAATGTTAACCGATTATAGTTACTGCAGCCCATTATATTTTATACGAGGCATATAGTACATTTAAAAAACTGTACCTCAAGATTCTGGGAAAATCATTATAATCAGTTCTTAGCTCGATGATGTTCATAAACTTTATTCGTCGGCTTGATGATTCCTTTAACGTGAATGATCCTGACCCAAAACATTGATGTGTCAGGGAGAGAAGTTGCCACGTGATGTTTACTCTGGAGGAGTTGACGGAATTAAAATATGTTGTAGATTAATAACGAGTAACTGCAATTTGTTGTAGGATTGGACCGATTAATCGTTAGAAGTCTCGGTACAGTTGCATTCATGGTGAAGGACATTCAAAATATACTATATATATATAATTAGTATTATTTTATATATATATTATATATATTTATATATATATTATCTATATATATTATATATATATTATAATATATATATATATATATTATATTATTATATATATTATATTCTGGGCTTATTATTATTTATTTATTATTGTTTGTTTTCAGTTTTAATATCGTGTGTTTTTTGTTTGTTTTTTTTTGTTTTGTAAAGTCATTTTTTACATTGTTATTATGATATGACCTCTTTTGTGTTACATATTTATCGGTTAGTTTGTATATGGCCTAATCCTTCTGTCAACATTGTTGTCTGTCTGTTGATGTGAGGCTGGATTATGACTTTCTGTGTTGATAAGGAGGTATGTTGTAATCTTGGTTTACTTTCTATGATTGGTTGAAAATTATAGTATCTATAGATTGAGGACTTGTTTCTTACAAGTTTCTCAGTACGATATTTCGCAACTGAGCTAACACCATGGCTTCTTTTCACACTCCCAAACTTGTTAACAACGCATATTTACGAGGACCTTTGTTATTCCCGACGCTGTATCTTTTATATTTATTCGTAAACCTAATGGTGATCGTTACATTGCCTGTATTCCTACGGCAGGTGTACATGATACACCTTTGTTCATTTCTGTTTGAAGAGATTCCTCCGTTTATGAGACCGTGGAAAGAATGGGTAAGTTGAGTTGTGAATATCTGATGAATCGGTCATTAGGTGAAATATCCAATAGAGCGAAGTGAGAGGTATTAACTAGTGATAGATGTTGTTTTCTCTAATTGCGATAGCTGTTTAAAGTATTATGTACTACTTACTGGAACCTTTACTCAGCTAAACATCTTTACGTACAAGATAGGGTTCTGTTTGACATTCGCTATGAGAATATTACAACATTGTAAAATTAAAAGAGAAAATTAATGCATCTTGACAATGTCGTCAGTACTTGACGAATTAATCATCTGCTATGGTTTGTTTTATAAATTGTACACTGAAGTATGGGGAACCTGTATTAATAAATGTACAGCAGCTTGCTGTTGACGACAGACTAATGTGATACCGTTACTTCTCTTTGCATTCGAGAATGCAATCTTAGAGCCTGAATATGCTGAAGAATGGT
>JABUQX010042419.1:20000-24554 GCA_015478945.1 Trachelipus rathkii | reverse complement strand
TCTAACTTTATAAATCTTCATTCATTATGTGTCCTTTCTCTTGAGAGAATGAGTTTTTTTTGTTGTTTTTAAAGTCTTTTTTTCCTTTAAATTCCAAAAAACAGCTTTCCAAAACTGAAGTTAAAAAACTACTATCTTCAGTATCATTTTTTCTCCGATTCTGTGATTAAATGAGAAGATATCGAAATTGCTTAAAATAGTCGGAAACTGTTTTCTCTTTTCCTGTTATAAACACAATATCTTCGACATCCACTGCTTAAGAATAATCTCTCACATTTTATGCTAATTTCATCCTCAAGAAATATAGTTTTAAAGCGGGATCAAATGGTAGCGCAAAGCACATCGAGATTCTTATCCAGTTACAAGCTAAATGCTGAATCTATATTTTACTGAATTTTTCCATGCTAATACTGTAGACCCAAGTCCCTCAAATAGTTCTTTTTCTGACCCTTTTCAAAAAAAACTGCAAATCACTTTCAATTTGGATATTCGATGACAGTTGAATCCTCGGGTGAAGAAATTTGTACAATCAGAAATTTTAAGTATTTTATCGAATTTTTCAAGAACTTTCCATATTTGATTGATTTGTTTCTAAGCCTGCAGGTTTTGAATGATCACTGCAATATGAAATGAGATCCGTCTTTTGTTCAAAAATGACAGCAATGTGTGTGCATGCCAGGGTGATATTTTGAGAGAACGAACAACTTTCGATAAAGTTAATAGCCTATCCGCCTAAAATTTGGGACTCTTTCAAAAAGTGTGCAAATTGTTTAATAATATTCTGTTATAACAAAATATTAATTCATAATTATATTAATTAAATAAGTTATGATCAATATCTACAATATTACAAGCCTACAAGGCAAATACAGTATATCACTTGTCACTTATGAGTTCACGGGTATATAATTATCAAAACATATTACATAGCATGACTAATGAAACATTGTCAAATGACTTACCTCATCATTGACGTCTGAAAGATCCAACAATACTACATAAGCTCATTACGTAAAATGCGCCGCCCAATCAGTTTGTCCTTTAATTAAATAGAATTAAGCAAGAACTGAAATTAAAATCAATATGGGCAGACCTTCGAAATATTAGTCTTTAAAATATCAATAAAGACCTATAAAAATTATTTCAATTTGTATAACCAAAGAATCGTCAAAGAATCTCGGTACAAATTTATCATTCCGATTTTCTGAAAACCACCGCTTCCTCCGAGTCCGATGCCGATTCCGATTAATGTCCCATCAACAACACACACACACACACACACACACACACACACACAGTATAATATATAGTATATTATATATATGATAATATATATATACTATATATATATATATATAATATTATATATATATATATAATAATATATATATATATATATATATATATTATAAATATATTATATATAATATAATATATATATTATATATAGTATATATTATATATATATATATATATATATATATATATATACTATATATAATATTTATATAGATATAATATACTATATATTATAATCATATATATATTATAGTATAGTAATATATATATATATCTAGTGATAGACGATGTCAATAATTTGACTGTTTGCGTGCGGGGTGGATCTTCAAAAGATGATGAGGATGCGGATGCGGAAGCGGATGCGGATCTTTAACAAAGTAGATGAGATGCGATGCGGATGCGGATGTTTACTCTTTGAAGTTGAATTAAAAATATATTATATATAGTATATATATATATATAGTATAATATATATATATACAATTAAATACATAAAATATAATATATTATAATATAATATATATATATATATATATATATATATATATAATATACATAAATATATATTATATATAATATAATATAATTATATATATATATTAGTGATGCAGTACATCCGCATCCGCATTCCACATCGCATTCGCAGACATACGTCACATTTAATTAAAGAATCCAGCATTCCGCAATCACCATCCGCGCTTTGCCTGGGATGTTGCGCGGATAATTTATTATCGAGATTTGATTAAAGAAATTTATAATAAAAAAATACTTGAGGTGAATCTTACGGCAACTTTAAATGAGAGACATGTGACTCGATTCAACTGTGTAATGATGACTCATGATCTCAGAAGAATGAAAGTTTCATTAATAATATTGATCAACAGATCACATGAAACTAGGGATGTAAAAAAAAACAGCGGACTTCTTACAGGCTCTGTCTCCGATGAAACACCACTTAATTCTCTAACGCATTAAGGACATTTGTGTGAACCACCCTTCAAATGAAAATGATGACGATTAAAAAGATGAAAGGGTAAATAAAAATAGAGCTTGAAAAACGCTTTGATTCTGGAAATTATAAATGACCTTCATACATATTGCAACTCTTAGATCCCCGTATATATAGCAAGTTTTGTAACACAATCAATATAGAATTAAGTTAAATTCGTCACTTTGTGTTGCAGTTCGAAACACCCCCACTCTCCACATGCGAACAAACTATTAATTTAGCCACCCATAAAGGAAAAAAACGAAATATACAGAACAATACCTTCTACAAGTAATCAATAACAGATTCACAGATTCCCTAGAAGAATTTCTACAGTCCACTAGTGATTAAGAAACACACGCATTATCAAAAATGCAGTGCAAATGATTGAAAACTATCACCAAGAAAACGATAGATACAGATCAAATGACGATTCCTATCAGTTGGCGGAGTGTTAAGAAAAATTTTATCCACGCTTAAGTTAAACTATGCAAAAAATACTCTGGCTTTCCTCCAACTAGTGTTCCAAGTGAGAGAGTATTTAAGCAATGCTGGGCTTAACTATATGATGAAAACGAGAAACAGACTCCTCAGCAGAAAGGCAAAATATTGATGTTCATCTCAAGCACAACCTTCCTATATATTTGAATTTCAATACTAGTGCAAAAAGTATATAAACCATTGTAAAATCTCTTTCATTAAGTCGGAGGTTGGGGAAAGAGGTTGGTGGGCGACAGTTAGAGTTTGGGTCCCGTCTCACCCTGGCTAGCAATATATATTAATAGTGTGCTTAAACTCGATATATACCTCTATATATATATAATATATTATATATATATATATAATATATATATTAATATATATATTATTATATATATATAATATATATACTAATATATATATATATATTATATATATATAATAATAATATATCATATATATATATTTACACTAATATATAATATATATATTATATATATATATATTATATATATATATATATATAATAATATATATATATATAATATATAATATATTATAAATATATTATATATACTATATATATTATATATAATATCAAACATTCCGCAATCGCTCGCATCGCGGATTTAAATCAATCATCCGATCGTTGGATGCCGAAAAAAATGAGCATCTGCAGCATCACTCATATAATATATATATATCATATAATATATATTATATAGTTATATATATATATATAATATATATAATATTATATATATAAATATTATATATAAATTATATATATATATAATCTATATATATATAATAGTATATATATATTATGTATGGACATGACATGACCATGAATTATATATATTATAATTATATATATAATATATTTATATATATAACTATAATATATATATATATATATATATATATATATTATTATATATAATTAAATATAATATATGTATATATATAGTAATTATATATATATTATATAAATATATATATTAATAATATATATATATATAGATAATACATATATATATAATATATAAATATATATATATATATATATTTATATATATTATATATATATATATTTTATATAATACATATCATATAATATATATATATAAATAATACATATATATACTTATATATTAAATATATAATACTATATATATAATATATATATAGATATATATTATATATATATATATATATATATATATTATAATAGTATAATATATATTAATATATATAGATACTATATATATAATATATATATATATATATTATATATATATAATTATAAGATATATAATATATATTATAGAATATATATATATATATATATATATATATATTATATATTATATATATATATATTAATTAACATATATAATATATATACTATATATATATATATATATAATAAATATCATTAATGCTTACATCCTCTCCCAGTAAGGCTTACGAGCCTGTCAGTGGGGCACAACCGCCGCTTTCCACGTAGTGGTTCATATTAATCACGGAGTCACACCCGCTCATCAAGTCGTAATTGCCAGGCATCTGTGTCTCCCAATGAATCCCTACTGTGTCTTTTCTCACCTCCACGTCTTCCCCGCGTCTCACTCCCTCCGGTCTCCACCTCCACTCCTGCTGCAGATTCTCTACTCCCTGCATCTCTCACAGGTGTCCCCACCATCTCCAGTCTGGCCTACGTCACTCCTGTCATCCATGGGTTTCAACACCACGCTCTCTCTCACTGTCTTTGTTTCTCACTCTCTCTT
>JABUQX010042419.1:0-15000 GCA_015478945.1 Trachelipus rathkii | reverse complement strand
CCGAACATCCTCAATGTCAAGGCCACCGGTGCAAAGAACCAACGACACCCCGCGTCAGCAAGAATGGGGACTTTCTACTCTTCACTCTCACTTTCGTCTGCGCTATACTGACGATTTTGATGCCACAATTTCTTAAAATAGCATCCACTTAATGGAAGAAGTGGAAAATAGGGAACTTCAGCTTCACTTTTCCGCGCATCACGAATAATCGTGTCAGTCAGGAAGGAGTCCGTGAGCTAAATTTCATGCATTCTTCCATGCCTCACACGACCATGATTTTTTCACTTGATTCATCCTGATTCATGTCTCGAAAAATACTGATCCCGATCTAAAGAAAGTTAGCTACACACAAAGATTTATCAGCATAGAAACTTAGAGAAAGTCTCTTTGTTTCTACTGGATTTCAGTAGCTCCTTCAACGATGTCTGTAGCTTCATACCGGGGTACCATGGGGGTGTGGTATGAGTGGTGGTGTGTGGGATACAATCCGATGATCGGCTGGGCTGTGTAGTACACTCTGCGAGTGTTGGATAGTGTGTGATGCAGGAGGATGACAGCCGGAAGGCTAAGCCAAATATAAACTTGTAGTGGTGGCGTAAAGTATCAAGCGGAGAGATGAAGGCGCCGCGAGGTTTAAGCATGCGAGCCAACACACTGCGGTCTGCCGGGGGCCCG
This sequence comes from Trachelipus rathkii, assembly GCA_015478945.1. Lineage (NCBI taxonomy): Eukaryota > Metazoa > Arthropoda > Malacostraca > Isopoda > Trachelipodidae > Trachelipus > Trachelipus rathkii. Next base: position 14,325 of record JABUQX010042419.1, on the reverse strand, counting down.
CCTTACGCGAGACGAAGTACACATGGCGACGCACGCCGCCGCAACGGCAAAAGAAGTGACGATGCGAGTGACGATACGGGGCCCAGATAATGTGGGAATGATGGTGAGTAGTGCGTGCACGGACTGACCTATTTCCACGTACGCACCACCGGGGTCCGAATTATAGGGCGGTGCACACCCGGGACCGATGGCTTGTTTTAGGACGAATGCGTAGGCGGTGCCGGGCGTGGTGGTCGAGATTGCTCTAAGGGAGAAAGAGCCTTAAAACCGACAGCGGACTATGGTAATGCGCTGGAGCGAAGCCCGGAAACGCACAGCCATTATTAATAGGGTCCCCCGCACGCCCACAACTCCAAAACCAGATGTACAGTCTATGCCCTAATGCCGCAACCTGATCTCGGGGGCCGTTGGGTTCGAATACGTCAGGAAGGGATATCGTGGATGGCCGCCTCGGTCAATGAACGTGCCTCCTCGAGCTGAACATCTCGACTCAAGCATTTTTCTCAGGATATGCCTATCTCAAGCACTGCCCCGTATAGGGGGGGGGTGTGGTGTGAGGTGTGGGGAACTTGTGGTCAAGGACAACTCTCTTGAAGCGGGCAGTATCAAAGTTCTGTTCCAGGGCCGTAGAAACGGCTGGTGACCATTAATTTATGCTGGGTGGGGGTTGTGGTTGACATTCAGCTGCAGCTCTGAAGTGAGTTTAAAAGCTTTGCAGCTGCGGCGTTGCTGAATGGGGAATGGAATGATTCCCATGGATGGAAATTAGCTTCCGGGCGTCTATAATGGTAAATAAAATATTCTCTACACGGTGGGAGCTCTCGACATAATATGGAACTGGTGGAACGCAAGTTGTCACACACATATGTATATTAAACATGTGAGGTGGGTGAGGTTGGGGGTGTGTGGATAGCCAAGCCATTGTCCCTAATACCAGCTTACTATTGTTTTGGGCCTGGTAACCACCGTTCCAACTAAGATGGGGAAAATTTTTTTTTCTTTAATTTTTTTTTTTAAGGGGATTTTATTTTGGGGGCAAATCAATGCAGAATAATTTCAGTGTGAACCCTGGACAAATGACAAAGATTTTCGATATTTAAAAAATTTGGGCTATTCATTTTTTTTATTTTTTTTGGAAAATAGGTTAGTTAAAAATTTCAATTTAAATTGAAATAACCTTTTAGAGAATTACGTAATTGTATGGTTATAAAGCTCAATACTCGGCCCGAATAGTTCGGCAAAAAGCCCAATACCGAACATTCGGTATTTTTGGCCGAATAGGCCGAATTAGGGTTGTTTACCGAATATTCGGCACATCCTAATATATATATATACTATATAATATATATTCTATATACTATATATATATATATATATATATATATATAAGTTATATATATCTATAGTATATATATTATATATATACCATATAATAATTATATATATATATATATTCCTGTTAGGCCAAATGTCCTTCGATCAAATGTTTTTCGGTTAAGTGTCCGTCGCCACCCGTCAGGCTACAAAGGGCATTACCTAACTGAAGGAGGGAAACTCTCTAGGAAGTAGCTTCCTACGATCTGAATGGGTATCGAATCTTAGACTCACGCCACGCAGATCGGTCCTTCTACTTTTCTTCTTTCAAAAAAAAAAAAAATCTTATTCAAACATCATTTTAATATGTTCAAAACATTAAAAATTGGTTTAATGGTAAGTAACTCTCATCTTATTATTATTATTATTATTATTATTATTATTATTATTATTATTATTATTATTATTATTATTATTATTATTATTATTATTATTATTATTATTATTTTATTATTATTTTTTCTGCTTGAGAAAATGATAGTTGTATTTAAAAAAAAACCTGATATATTAAACATCATGTTGGTAAAAAAAGAAACAAGTTCACCAAACAGAAAAAAGAACCAGAAAGAACGTGAGAAAGAACCAAGAAAACATCCAAATTTAAGGTTAGTAACCTATGAATGATATTTACAGCCGTTAATGGTCTTAAACAAATTAAACTTCGTGGTTACGCAGCACGTAACTGTAATTAACCTTTAGGTTACCTTAAATTTACCTTTAAAATAATTTCCATCAAACAGAGTGTGAAATAAATTTATGCTTGCAGTGATAATATATATATATATATTATATATAGTATAATTATGATATATATATATCGTTATATAAATATATATCCCTATATTACTAATATATATATATTATATATATATATATATATATAGTATATATATATATATATACTATATAAGTATATGATATACCGTTATAAGAACGTTTTTCGACTTACAGTGTTGGCACTGTATCGCTATACAGTTTAAGTCAATTGCATAGACTTTCGAAGCTCACATAATATGTTTCAATCCTATTGTTTACGCTAACCTTTAGTATGCTTTTTTGTTGTTCTTTAGCGTTAGGATACGGTTATACTGTATTAGGTGTAGGCAGTGGGGTATAAGTCCGTTAGTATATCAGACTTCTCGTACTTGGCATTTGTCTCCTCCCTTTACAAAACTGCGAAAGATACTGTGTGTGGGTCTTATTGCTCAGGTAGTGTAAGGCAGGAGTTAGGCTCATAGTATATTTCGTAAGATAGTGTTTATATATAATGTTATACTAGTAAAAACACTAGTATATATATAGCGGAACTAAATATGCTCGCTAGTATCATACAAGTATACAAATCTCTGAATATACCTATACTACTCTCACTAACCCTACTCAAGCCTGTATAACTGTGATGGACGTTAAAGCCTCGCCTTCCGAGCACTAGCCATACCCGGGAGCGATCTGGAGCCCCGGCGATAGCTGCTCTACGAGTCTGAATGGCCTGATACTCACCTTGAGGTGAATAAAATATACCGGCTAAAAATAGATATTTGACATAGTAGGTGCTAGGCTATAGGTTTACTAGGCTAGTACATAACGAAGATACAACGAAAGAGCCTTCTTCACTCGGCCCTACGCGCCCGTCGAAGCGGACGCGGGGGGGGGAGTCTATATTGGAGCCGAAGCTGCTCTCCTGTCTCAGGCGGTGGGCCGAGCACTTGATCTGATTGCCATCGGGACCCCACGTGTCTTTTGGCTCGCTGTGGGTCGTAGACGGTTCTAGGGAGAATGTATGTATGGGCCGTGGGTTCCCGGCCGGGATAAGCGCGCAACGGGTAGTCGAACCAACCAAGCACTCCGCGTTACCCGCTGACGCAGCGAGAGAGAGAGGGAGCATGAATGAGACAGTGCCGATCATACAGCTCCATATCCTACCTTCTCGCGCTCTCGCCGGTCAGAGCTCGACAAATGTGACTCCTCACACTCTGAGAAATTCGGGTCTAGACAATTATTCTACCCCTACTCTCGGATCTGAAATCTAACTGTAGGTCCCCTGCAACAGCGCATGATTAAGTACAGTTTTGATTCTAGGGCTTCTATGAGTCTTCCTCGGTGGATCAACACTTTTCATAATTCAACCGCAGACCTATACTAAGATCTATTTATATTCGGATTATCTTTATATCAGTATTTTGGACTAAATACTCATAAGTGAGCTAGTTTTATAAGTGATATTTTATGAGTGAGTACGGGCCTCGAGACCGGTAACGTATCATGGGACAGGGGGTAGGGGATAGTTTTATAGATATTTATACTTATACTCGCTAAGGTGGAGGTAGTATACTAATGTATGGTTATAAGTGGATATACTCTCACGTATCGTAACATACCGCAAAGATCCAATAAAGGAGCTAGTGTGTGAGTTATTACCTGATGTACTAAACTATATACTAATAGTATATTATATAATTCCCCGAGTATACCGTCTTCATGTGCATGTTAGGGGGGAGCGTACGCAAATGTATATTAGACGATGCAAAAACAAACAAAGACACAGGACATGAATATTTTAATATTGCATGTTTACAATAAAAATTTACTGCTTGGTCCCCTTATAATATATAAAGAAAAAGAAACTGACAAATCCAAATTTCTTATATTAATTTTTTTCTTTATTCAATTTACATAAAAATTTAAGTTTTTCATTTTCAGTAAAGAAAAAAAGACTAGTAAAAAAAGCTAGATTTAACTTAAATATTCATTCAGCAGAGCGACTTACTAGATGCTCAATAACGACACCAACAAGTTAGTCACTTGCGTCATCAGCTCTCGATCAATTAAATATTGCTTGCTTGGCATGCAACGACGAACGCGAGAGTTCTCTCAAAAAAGAGGAGTTTCTGCGTTCAATGAATTCTTTTTGAGCTTTTCAGTGGAATAGAAATGGCAGCAGAATGTGTCTAATTGATCTTCTCTCACTCTCTTACCTCTCTCTCTCTACCTCTCTCTCTTCTCTCTGCTCTGCTCTCCTCTCTTCTCCTCTCGTCTCTCTCTCTTCTCTCTCTCTCTCTCTCTCTCATGACATCATACCTAATAATTAGGTATATTAGGTATGAATTATAGAGATAGGTACTCTCACCCTTATATAGTAACTAGCAAGAATCGAACTATCACTAGTGATAACTATACCTCATTTAGTATCTACATACCACATTAGGTACCTATTATTCTATATTAGTATATATATATATAACTAGAATAGTGTGTTGGTGTGTGTGTGTTGGTGTGTGGTTCGTGCGAGCGCGCTTCGCGTTTATTTGCTGAGCTGCCTAGACTCAATTTGCGAAAAAACCATTTTTCAAATGATAGAGATCGCTCTAATAAATGAAAATCAACCATTGGATTGTAGATAAAGTCTGATAGTAGGATAGCCGCGAGAGTTGTCTGTGCGTGTATAAGAAATCTCACTGTACTAACTATATAAGGCCTTCTATTTAAGTTTATTATACAATAAATGAAATAATATATAGTAGTAAATGTAGTAAAGCTCTATCAAATAATAATATATATTATATTATAAAGTATATTATATATATAGAATATATATATATGTATATAATATAGATAACTCAATATATTATGAACAGTAATAATTATGGATTAGAAAGACCTACTTCCAAAGAAAACGAAACAACATCTCCATCAATTAACAAACATAACATTTCAAAAGAAAAATTAAAAACTTTATCATCGAAGAGTTAGGATCTTAGAAGTTGAATTGGAGAACAGAGGTGTGAGCACGCAATTTCAAAATTTTAAAAACTAATTCACAAAAAAAAAAATATTACGAGTTTAGTATTTGAATCCTGTGAGCACGTTATTACGCCGAACATGGAGAAGGCAATAGCGATATCACATGGGAGCGGGGGGGATAGAAATAAGGTAATTGGCGCGCAGAGTGGTAATAAGATTGTTCAATATGTAGCGGGCCATAATAGTGATACGCGGGAAGATACCTTAGGTGAATGATCTCCATTCCTATCATAACAGCGTGATCTGATACACGCTCTAGCACTCACCACGTGCGGACTCTCTCCTCGTCGCTCATTACCGTACGTATATATACGATAGATATATGATATCTACTGTAACTCTCAATATGGCATAGTACTGACATCTCTAGAGGTAGCTGTCCACTAGTCAAGCTCCTGCAAATAATATAATGTATACACTAATTCCTATAAAGAGAGAGATCGGTAGATATAAGGTGCACAGACAAAAGTCAGACACACTAGGAGGTATTAGGTAGGTCGAATAAGAGCTAAAAATACATAAGCCCACTATATACCCATGTCCAGTATATACTAATAGATGATACCGAATACGTGCATAAGTAGGGATAAATCAACATCACTTAAGACCTAGAGTCCTCATATCGTATATAATATATAGTATATAATATATATACTATATGTATATCTATATAGTTATATTACTAGTAATAATACTAACTGGCAACGATGTAAAAAGTTGCTAGATATCAGTGTTTCATGAGGCTCACCCGTAACGCCAATTACCCCCTCGACAGTATTTCAGTACTCACCGCTCACTCTCTCTCTCTCGCGCGCGCCAGGCCTCACTGGTCCCCGCGGGCATAAAGGTGAAGTATCGGCGGACCCAGGAGAACACGCAAAGTCAAGGTATACCAATCGCGAAGAGCACAATAGAGCAATAATATTCACAGATCAACGACCAAAGGGCACGTCCGCAGTCCGTAATACGTAGCGAGAAAACGTTGAGACACGTTACCTCAGCTACCATACCTGTGAGTCGTCAAAAAGATTTTCTCTATAGAGATGCATAATTTTGTCAACGGGAAAAATATAAATTAACAAGTGAATAAAAACTTCAAATATTTGGTAAAATGCATAAAATCACTTGCTCCACATTTTATATGAAAAGAAACGTGATGTTCCGCCCGGAGAGAATAAAATAGAATGCCAAGGATAATCGCCAAAGCATCACAATGCAATTGAGTATTACTTTCGCCTGGCGGTACAGATGCTCGACTGACTGGCTCGGTATAAAAATATATTAGAATGATAAAACATCGCCGAAGCCTTCTTGGTCCTTCGTCTAACAGTCCACAGGTGATCACATTACACCAAACACGCTTGTGTTCACAGACAATAAAACGTCGAGTGACGCGGATACCACCTAGCATAGCACGTCAGTTACGGGAACCCTGACACGCCCTAACTGTTCCCTAGCAATAACCTACGCTATGCTAATTATTCCTATATCAGTTTTATACTTACACTAAGTCTTCATACCAAACGTATTATCTATAACATCCCATGAGGAATTAACTTATGAACTAGGGAAGTCCTGATATCATTCGGAATTAATCATAACGTACCTATTATATAGATATAGTATAATATATCTATATATACACACCTATAGCTCAAATAAAATAATAATATACATAACTAATATATAATTAATATAATATATATATAAATATATATAATAACTATATATTATATATATTATATATAATATTAATAAATAGTCTATATTAGTATCGATCTTCATCTTGCATGTATGAAACAGAATCCCGTAGCAGCACTCACCCAACTTCTCAAACAAAGAACAGTCGCCTCCATAGCATAGACGGAAAGGAAACTGATCCTTAGGTGTAAGACGTTCTCCAACATGCACCCTAGTAAGCCGGAGCAGATAGATATGACACAACAGGCCTCTCTCCCTTGCGACGTTTCGTGTTCACACGCGTTTGTGACCAAATCCGCTCGACCGACTGCGGGGTTACGCTGCATGCTTTTTATAACACACACACACACACACACAATAATACTATATATAGTATAGATATATATATATAATATATCTATATATGATATATATATATGTATTATATTATATATATAATATTATATATTATAATATATTATATTATATATATTATATACTTTAATATACTATATATATATAGGGTATACTTATACTATTATATATATATATAATATATATATATATATAATGATATATATATATATACTATATAGTATATATAAAATATATATATATACTATATACTATATCCGGTATATATATATTATATATATGTATATATAATATAGCTATATGATATATATATATAGTATATATTAATATTATATATGATATTTATATATTATAATATAGTATATTATTATATTATTAGTATATATATATCAAAACTATACTATTATATATATATAATATATATACTATAATATAACTATATATATATATAACTTAATATATATCAGTATAAGTATATATAATAATATATAGAATATATATATATGATATTATATATATACTATATATTATATATATATATTAAATGATATATAGTATTATTATATATATATTATATATATATATATAATATAATTCATATATATATATATATATATATATATATATAATATATATATTTAAGTAATATATAATAGTATATATAATAATATATATATATATATATATAATATTATGTATACTATAAATATAAATATAATATTATATATATATTAGTATATTATATATATTACGGTATATAGCTAATATATACTTATCAGTTTATATATTACTGTATATTATATATATCATATATATTATTATATATTAATTTATAGTTATATATAATTAATATATATATCATATATATAAATATATTAGTAATATAACGAATATACTATACTATACATATATATACTCTCGTATATAATAGTACTTGAATTAACTAGTTTAGCAGTACTATTATATATATATATTATATATAAATTATATATCTATAGTAGGTATCACTATATATATATATAAATACATTATATCTATACATCCATATATATTACGTAATCCACCCCTATACTAATACTATCCTCATATATATGTATAGTAGTGATATATAATAGTATAGTATAGTATATTATATATATACCCTATAATTATACATACTATCTATAGATCATATATATATATATATATATATATACTATTATACTATACTAATATATATACTAATATATGTATTAATAAGATCATTTCCACCCCAATGTAATAGTGGAGATATAAAAACTACTTTGAGGCACACATTTGCTACAAACACAATAACATAAATATACAGGTAGCCCAATGAGTGGATAATATGCATCTAAAATAGGTCAATATCAGCCGAAAAACCAAAACACGAAATTAAGAGTATTGTAAAAATTTGAAGCATAAACTATTTCGTATACAGAATCGGGTCTCCCTGAAAATAAAATTTTTTATTTAAACATACCGACTAACCTACCAATTTTTCTTTCTTGCCAAAGTTCAATTAAAAAAATAAAAAACACATTTATTTGAATGTAATTTTTTCATGAACGGAGCTATTAATAGTGTTATAATATTGGAAGCAAGTGGTCAGAGCTAGACTCGGACTAGTCTAAGAAGTATTTTACACTAAAGCGGTGGATTTACGTGGTTGTTATGTTACTTTTATGGTGTAGTGTTCGACAAAACAGACAGTGTTGAGAGATTAATTTCAGGGAATTTTTCTATTCAAAAATACACCTGATTGAAATCGAAAGAAAGCAGCATTCGTGAAGTTGAATTGCGAATACTTAGTCAAGAAATAAGCTTGGAACTCATGGAACACCTCCACAAATTCAAAGAATTAAATGGCATTTCTAAAGGTAGACGAACCGTAACGAGTGCACTTCACGAATTGATGACAAATCTTAAGCCACTAAAGTTTCATCAAATAATTAAAATGCCAAGAATTGATCTGGCTTGTACATTGCACAGAAACATTTCTAGTGAGTCGCTTTCTTTTCATTTTCGATGAATAGAAATGATTCACGATCGACAGTCTTCTGAAGCTCAGAAATTTATGAACTGAATAGAGTCAAAATGTAAATCAGAAAATTTTGGACGAATCAGGATACCTTATATTTTGCAAAGTCGTTATTTTCGGCAGTAGGCGCAATGTCCTCCGTTGGGTGTCTTTCAAACATTGGTAAAACGATCAGATCCGAATCGTTAATTTGATGTAAGTTGGCAGTTAAATGAGGAGCGAGTTATCAAAACTGTTATTTTTTGGTCAGAACTGATAAAAAAAGGATTCAATCTGCAACTGAATCAGCATACGGGTTGATTTTCAAGAGGAAAGAGGCAAGAGCACATACTTTCAAAGACTATTCGTGGACTTACTCAAACAAATTTGATATTTATTTTATTGATTTTGGCATATATGGTGATAAAGCTTTAATTTTGAACTTCAGTATGTTCACTATCTTAGAAGAATGACCTCATACCATGTTTCTACTTATACACATGAATTAAAAAATTACGATTAAAATGACCAACAATCCTACCAAATCAAAAGACCAACGCATGAAGTTGTTTGAGTATCAAGGAAAATTGCTCATTCAATATAGTTTCATTTTTCTGTCCACTATTTAAAGAGCTAAAAAAAAAAGATAGTATTAATTGTTTATGATTAATTAATTTAAATCTATATTTTAATATCTTATAACGAGATTCCTGAATTTAAATTAATGCAAATAGCTGGAAAAGAAGGAACTGCTTCACGATATCGCGTACAAAAATTGCGTTACGCCCGGAATCCAAGGATTATAATTCATCAAACTGACTTCATCCACGATTGACATATTTACAATTGAACACACACTCATATACTATGAATTTTGCTTTAATATCAAAAATCGTGATATTGCTAAAATTTCTAATAAATATTTTTAAAACAGTTGCACATATGACATTTTAATATGTTACAGTACTTTTTTAATATAATGAAACGGAAAAATAAGCGTAAGATAAGATTTTTTAATTTTATATTATTTATATTAATATTTCATTTTCAACATCACTTTATATACTTTTTCTGTGGGCAATTGACGGACGAAACACATAAAGACCAACCTCACAAAAATCTCGCACAATTTTTATTAGTAAGGTCAAGGTACTAAGGTACTTGGTCAGACTAGAACTTGACGAAGACTAATAAAATATTATATATATAATATATATATAAATATATAATACATAGAAATCATATATATGTATATATACTTATATACTCCCTATTACTACTATATATAACAATATATACTTATATTATAATATATGATATACGCTATATATATATATAATATAAATTATATACTATTAAATTATATATATCATATGATATACTATATATATATATATATATATTATATATATATATTATATATATATTTATACTATATATATAGTAATATGAGTATATATATATATATATATTATATATATATATATAGTATATAATATAGCTATATTATATATATATATATATATATAATATATTTCAATTCCTTATGGAAGGACTGACTAATACAGCTAGTAATAATTGCTTTAGGCCTGCCAATTGGCAAGAAATAAATAATAGGTATATAAAGAGATATGCTAGCAAATACCTACTCCTCCATACACCTTTGAATATTTTAATCATAATGACGCAAACATTTTCACTCCTGAGAAAACACAGGCTCGCGAGTATGATGGAAATTTTTATTCAATTTGACATAAATTTTGATTGGTCTGTGGATAACCTGAAAAAATAGCCGATTGCCTTAAGAATGCGACTGAATTCCCGAAAGATCACCTAAATTGATATGAACAATTAAATGCCATAATTCAAACTGGACTTTAGGAACACGTGAAACAACTGATAGTAAAACCTTAAAACACTAGCAACATTTATGTTTGTATTTTTTAAGAATATTAATACTTGCAAAGTTGTGTTATAATGAACAATTAAAAGATCTAAATTGGAAAAACATAATCACTTATCTCTTTTAGTAATGAAAATAAGTTTTTTTTTTATTTATTTTCCGTAATTGTATTAAGAAGCATTAAAATACAGCGAATAATGAAATAGTGTGACTTACATAAATTAATTATTTAGTATTAGATTTATACATATGCTCGGATGGCCATTAAACTTATCTGTGGCTTTTTTTTTAATTTCACTAATAAGCTTTCTGACTATAATGCCTTATGTGTGAGTTATGCACTCACACCCTATTTAAGTACACACATACATACATACACTATATATATACATACATATACTATATAGTAAGCAAAATCTATATATATACCATCATATACCACAGGCATACCAGTCGTCACTATTAGGTACCTCGATATATTACTATATATATCTATTGATATATATATACTATATACTATATAATATATAATATATATTATATATTATATATACTCCCTCATACTATATATAATACGAGCGTGTGCAATATGTGATATATATTTCATAGGACCTTAATGTAACTAAATAATATGAATATAAAGTATAAGAAGAGAACCTAGAACATAATCTAGATCCATCAAAAGATATAGGATAGGTATAGATGTGATACGTCGATAATAGATAGATAGATAGATAATAGATAGATAGATAGTAGATTAGATAGATAGATAGGGATAGATAGACTAGGGAATTTCATTAGATGCGTGACGAGTTAGAACACCCGGAAGAATCACAACCTACGCTTCAGAATAGCGAGTCGGATCTCGAGGTCAGTTACGGAAAACTATTAATGCCCTTTAATATAGGAAGCTAACTAATTACAAATCAAAGACGCAATCAAAAAGAACCGCACATTCGATTAATGAATTTATACGGAACCCCGATAAGTTTTTCCAAATTTTATCAAGCTTTGTGAGAAGAATCCAATATTTTTGAACTTGTTGACCTAAGATTTTTAAGCTGTTTACTTTTTACTTACTTTCATAGATGAATTTGATAAAAATGGTTACCGCTCTTTATATCTATAATAGTCAATGGATTGGAAATGCAATCATAATATTTTACTATCATAATTGGGATTGAAAAATGATTTACCATTTACTAGATCACAATGGATTTGTAAAAATATTACTTTTTAATCATAAATGGATTTTGAAAAAATGTTTACCTTTACTATCATAATTCATCATTGAAACATAACCATGTTACCTTTACTATCACGAATGGGGTTTCGAAAAATGTTACTGTTTTACTATCATAATGCGATTGAAAGACATTGTATACTTTACTATGATCATAAATTGGCGTTGTTAAAGAGTATCGTTACCTATACGTTTACGTTTCCATCAATGGAATTTGAAAACATGTACCTCTTTAACTATCATAATGGAAATTGTAAAAAATGTCACTTGTACTTATCAATTAATAGCATTGGAAAAATATTGTTAAATTTTTCAATAAGCCAATGGTTTTTATAGGATAAAATTAACGTGTCGTATTTATAGGTATCCAGTATTAAATTTATTTATTAAGGAATAATATTGATGAGTAATTATAATTGAGTCTCTATAATAAAAGATAATAATGACCGAATATGTAATACTAGCTGGTACGTTCCAAATGGGTTGTTGAAATACATACAACCACACAACCACACACAAACCACACTCAATTTGATTGGATGTTGTTTTTCATTTCGATGAAAAGATTTACACGATTGAATGAATAGTCTTTGAACTCACAGAATGATACAGTTTATACAATGCAGCAAAGTGATATATACTGAATGAATACCACAATTAACATAATAAAATTTTGGAGCCAGATAGCACACAAATAAAAATTTCATTATTTTAATTATATAGGGAAAGCGCGTCGATTGGAGGTTAGTAGCGCCGACACACGCAGAGGTCGTAACTTCACGGAAACCCTCATTTACTCTCTCTCTCTTCTCTGTCTCTGTCTCTGGTCTCTGTCTCTCGGTCTACTCTCTCTCTCTCTCTTTCTCTTCTCTCTCTCTCTCTCTTCTCTGTCTCTCTACTCTCTCTCTCTTTCTCTCTCTTCTCGGATAATATCTCTCTCTCCTCATCTCTCTCTCTCGGACAACGGAAACCATTTCTAAGGTCCTTGATGAAAGTGAGATTCCTAGAACCTAGAAGATGATACTTATCTGCTTATATTAAGTGCGTCTATACACTTTGATACAAGCAAATAGTAATATTCGAAGTACTTATAGGCCAATTAGTAATTAAACATAAAAAACTATCACCATACCAATAAATAAACTATATTATCCACTGATTAAATTTCGTACAAAATGCTATGATAAAACGCACATTCTCCAACGACCATGGCGGTTTTTAAAGGACAGACCAATTAAGCAGTGAGCAAAATATTGAAGCCGAGTAAATAATGACATATAAAATAAAAAGAAAAAAACACAAAAATCAAACATTGGGTATATAACTTGATAAACCGATTAAAGGTGGTTCGTAATGACCAAAGACTATACAATTCCCCTCGTGTTAAATAATTATCAATCATTAAAAAAACCACCTCACAAAACTTGGTGTACAAGAATTTCATATCATCTGAGTTTTACCTCAGTCATTTTTCCAGGCAAATTTTAGACGTTATTCCTCCCAAGCTTTATCCAACATCAACTAAAACTCTACATGATAAGCCCGCTCCAGAATTGCGACGGACAGTATATACTATAATTTGTTGCCCCGAGGCCAAGAACTAAAGTGTAGATTACGCGCATCACCGTCATAACTTAATTTCATCATACACTGGCTATACAAATTCCTCGTAGAAAAGGACGGTTTCTCCTTTGCGGATGGCAGAGACAGATTGACTGCTAAAGCACTCATATCATTGTTCATTTATTTATTAAAGAGATAACTGCAGAAAAGTAACACGCAATTAAAATTTTTGTAAATTACAAACTACTTCAATGAATATTTGTAAATATTATATTTTAGAAACTTTAATTTTCAAATATTGCTTACCTCATTGATCACCCTCCATTACAAGTGCTTTAGGACACGACCTTCCACGAGTAATCTGCA
>JABUQX010042418.1:15000-18372 GCA_015478945.1 Trachelipus rathkii | reverse complement strand
TTCCTAAACTTTCATAGATTCAGGAGCCATGCACCCGAGTCAAATGTAATCACAGGCAGAGGCATAGACACCTGAGAGGAGAAGGAGAGGAAGAGAGAAATGCCAGAATCATCCAGGTTTGAGTAGAGGAAAATAGGAGCCGAAGAGATTGGCCTTTTCAGTTGGAGAATAGCGAACAAACCTCAGAACGAATGAGAGGAGAAGCAGATTTCAGAGTTGTTAGATATGTTTTGGCAAGAGGCCAGAAGATTTGTCAGTAGGAGATCCAAGGAGGTTAGCGCACTTTCGTTTGATGAAAGCCCGCTTTGCTCGTCGAAGAGTATCCCTGCAACGATTTCTAGCTGAATGAAAATTAGCAAGAGTGATAGGAGAACGAGAATTTTTCCATTCCCAATTCGCACTGTCTCTAGCCTGAATGGCCAGAGAACAAGTACGATCGAACCATGGATTATGAGGAGAGAAAAATTTAGTCGAAGAAGGAATGAACCTGCTCATCCATCCGTTACAAACTCCCACCTTGGTCGGACAGAAGCTGAGCGTCACCAGAGTTAATCACAGTCATTCCATGTATATTAGCGTAGAAGCAACCAAGGCCCCCCAATCTATATTTTACAGATGCGTTATTTTACACTCGCATTTGGACTTTTTTGAATTTAAGGGATGTAAGTGAAGAACATGGTGAAAGATTTCACCAGGATATTCAGACAATGGAAAGGCGATACCAGGGACGTTGGGATAGTGCCATGATGGGTGATTATATGTGGGTTTTGATAAGAGAAGCCAAATTGATTCACAAGAGAAAAACACGATGGACAAAGCACTTTTAAATGCAAAGTAAGCATGTTTTTGGTATATTAAAGCACTGACTTATATTTTGGGGAAATTAGTATGCATCTTATCAAGTAAAAAGTCTTTAAGTTACTGTTCGTAAATTTAAGCCTTCAAATAAAAAATTGTAATAAGTACCTACAGTGTAAGCTCATTAACAAACCTTAAAAAATTCCAAAACTTAAATATTGCAATAACTCTCAATGCTTCGATATAGAAAAAATGAAAGGTCATTTCTGTGTTCAGCGTCAAAAAATATATAAGATTATTAAAAAATAATTTTTTTTTTGTTACATAGTGTTATATTATTGAATCTGAAAGTTTCTCATAATCTTCACCAAAAGTAAGAAGATCGGCCAAGTACGGCCATATTAACCGAGTACCGGATACCGATACCGATACCCGCAAAAAAGGCAGATACTGCCGATACCGATACCGATACTATCGGTACATCCCTAATATATATAATATATATTATATATGTATATAATAATAATTAATATAATAATATAATTAATAATTAATATAATAATAATATAATAATATTATAATTAATATAATATAATTAATATAATAATTATTATATAATAATATATTATATAATATATATAATATAGTTTTCAATTATTTTTCATGGTGTAAAGTTGAAATAAAATTAAAAGGTGCTTAAAAATTAAAAGAAAAGTGAAGAAAAATTTAGGATAATTTTTAAGTTAGGAGCTTCTTTAATTTAGTGTGTTTGCTTTGGTTGAAGTTAATGTTGTTTGTGTTCAGTAAAGTTATTTTTTATTTTATTGCATATTAAATTTTTATCGATATTGTTAAACTTAAAAGTGAATATTCAAAATATTTTTAAATTCCATGTATTTGGTGAAGTCATGGTTGTTTATAGTTGGAATTAAACCATTTCTGTAGAATGTTAATTACTTTCAAGGTGAAAATCTGTTGTGGTTGCAGTTTTTAATAATGAGTTTCGTAAATCGAGGGTAGCTTGTCTTAGTTAAGAAATAGTAAGTTATTACATTGTCTGAATAATTTTTATCGGTTGAGCGGATTGAAAGTGTTGCTATGAATTGTTATAGAAAGGTTGTGGTAGATAGATTGCCCGTGGAAATGCTTGAAGAGCGGAGTGACTGACAAGAGCTGGTGAACCCTCCTTAGTCATTTGTTGTGTCTTTCCCAAGAACAGAGGCGCGGAATGAGTAGGGGAGAGTAGAAAAGGAGAAATTTAAGGAGAAAAAAAGCGAAAAGAGATACGGATACGGAAAAGCAGTTCAGTAAAGGATGAAAGTGGAAAAAATGAGGATCAAATTTTGTAAAATTGGCTGTTGAATGTTAGAGGGGTAAATGCTGAGGGTAAGAGAGAAGAGGTTGGGCTGGTTTGCATTATAACAGAGGGGAATAGAGGTATTTGTGCTTAAGTGAAACGAAGCTAAAAGGCAAAGCAGAGGAGATTGGTTTGAAACTTGACGAGGTGAGCTAGTTGTCAGGGGTGATGAGAGGGTCAGAGCTATTGAGAAGTGGTGTAAGCGGATAATTATGAAAGAAGAATATGAAATGTGAAAGAAATTTAAATTTGTGTAGTTCAAGATTAAGTGTGTTGTTAAAGATGGGTAGAGCGTGAGAGTGAAAAACTGGATATGGTGTGTAAGTGGCATATGCCCGTTAAAGTGATAGCTGAGGAAGGTGAAGGAGGTGTTTTTGGCATGAAACTAAACGATTGTTTAGGTGGAGTTTCAATAGGAATGATTAAAGTATGCTTGCTAGCGTGAGTTAAACGCAAGGCGTGGGTGATGTACAAGTGCAGGAATTAGGCCCTTTTGGAATGCAGGCAAAAACAAAAATGGGGAAAAATTGTTAGAATTATGCGCTGCAAAAGAAATGATAATAGAAAATAAACGGTTTAATAAGAGAGCATATATAAATATACCTGGGTTATTGGAGTGACAGGTATTTGTGCTCTGATTGATTATGTATGTGTAGGTCAAACGGAGAAAGACAGGTTGTTGGATGTGAACGTCTTAAGGGGTGCAGCAGGGGGTATATCTGATCACTATTTAGTAGAAGCAAAGATTAAGGTGAAAGGAGGGTGGAAGAAAAGATTGAAATTTAACACAAGTGTAGAGGTTACAAGAAATGAGAATTTAGAAAATGATGAATATTCAACAGAATACGAAAGAATTTTAGCAGAAAAATGGAAAATAGTGAAAAAGCAAGAGAAAAATAAGGATTAAAAGAAGAATGAATACTTTTATGGGAATAATAATGATGACTAAAGGGAAGTTTGTGGTGTGATAAAAAGATTGCCGAAGGAGTAAAAGAATCAGAGGGGGGGGTATAGCGAATGATGGAGTTGAAGGATTGAGTATGTATTTATTTAAAAGGAAAAAATAAAGAAGGTTTTTGCTAAAGACATTTAAGCTATTAATAGTCCAAGCTATTGCTTATGGGAGGAATACAAGAGAGTGCAAAATGAAGTTAAAAGGTAAGTGAAAGCTGCAAAAGAGAAGGGGGGACAAACGTGGGAGTGGAAAGATTGTTGCT
>JABUQX010042418.1:7500-10000 GCA_015478945.1 Trachelipus rathkii | reverse complement strand
ATCCTTGGCCTTAACATAAAACAAAAAAATGTGGAAACCTCACATCACAACTTTTGCTAAGGGTGGCCTCAAAGAAACTGGGAGTTCTGTTCAAGTTGCGGAAACTTTTTTCTCTTCTCAGTTACTTCAGCTATAAAAGGGGCCTCATCCTCCCTTGTATGGAGTACAGCTCTTCATATCTGGGGGAGAGCTCTGGTTTCGGCCCGGCTTTTGGATGTTGCCGAGTCAAAGGCCAAAAAGCTTATATATACTGTTCTGTAATTTCCACTTCATTGTGACCCTCATCTTTGAGGCGCATGTTGGTGCCTTTCTCTCTTTTCTGTAGGTAACCGCAACGGCAGGCTGCTCGAGGAACTTATCACTTGCTACCACCACCTTTCCGACTCCCTCGTAGCACAAGGTGCTGGTTCTGCGTATGAAGTTTTGTGTTGAATTTCTAACTCAGGCTTAGTTCGCTGAGGTCGCTTCCTTTTTCCTGCAAACCGCTGGGTCTGTGGAATTCTCTTCCTCTTCTTATTTTCCTGTGAATTTTAATCTTCCTCACTTTAAAAGCCTGCATCTGTGCTCATCTGCGTAATTTACTGTTAGTTGGTGAACTTTTGAGGCGTACAACACCCGCTCCTTGAATAGGGTTGTCTAAGAGTGCCTATGCAACTGTAATATATATAATATTATATATATATATATAGTATATTATATAATATATATATATAATATATATATATATATATATAATATATATATATAATATATAATATATATATATATATTAATAATATATATATATATAATATATATAATATATATTTAGTGATAAAATACTCGGTGCAACATAATATATATATATATATATTTATATATATATATATATATATATAATATATATATATATATATATATATATATATATATAATTATATTATATATATAATATATTTCTTTATCATACCTTCTATTTTCCCAAGAATGGGAGTAAGGTCGTGACGAGATCGAAAGAAAAAGCAGTAGAAGGAACATGACAAATGTCGAAAAGAAAGCCCAAGCCTTACCGCCCCCTCAGTACCATTTATTATAATTGAGAACTCGTCACAGTCAGAAAAATCCACCCTAAAGCTTCATGGGACACCGATGACCCTCACTAATGGTAGATCGTCAATGTAGGGGTTCATCCCTTGGCCCAGGTGGCCACAAACCATACCCCTCACAATCCCCCCGCTATTCACTCCTGTTATAACCTTTCTTCTCGTCTCTACCAAACTCAGCATTTCTCTCCTTAAAACATTCGTTTACTGACTCAATCCACTTTTTCTTCGAGTCTCCAGCCGGTCGGTTCCCAACACACTCGCCACTATACATAAGCTTAACCACCGACCTATCATTCATCCCTTTCCATATGACCAGAACCATCTAACATAATTTCATTTATTCTCTCATTTACCTTTCTTCACACCACACAACTCTCTAATACGTTCATTCCTTAATTTATCAATTCTTCATCACACCTAACACACCCCTAAGATGTCCATCTGAACACATGTGAACTTTAGATCTATACTTCTCATTCCAGACCATAGTCTCACTACTATGCATAACACAGGTAACACATACCCTCATGTAAGGACCCAGCACACTCAAGACTTAGTCCTTTTTACACCAACAAGAATTTAATTGCACCAGCCACCTTCCTGCCATCACAACTTTCCTACTTACACTCTGCATCATCCGTTCCCTTCTCATCCAACATATACTCCTAAATATTTAAACTCAGACCTTGTTCCAGCTGCCCCATCTAACATAACTTCACACTGATGACTGTCCTCACCCACAACCATATAACCTTACTTTTATCCACGTTAACTTTCAAGCCCCCGCCTTTTACACACCCTGCCAAATCTCTCTACCAATCCTCTCAAACTCTCTTCAGATTTCGCCACACAAAACCAAATCATCCGCATATAATAGGTAAGGGCCATCCCTCCACTCATCATCCATTTCTCCATCATTCTAACACCATTTCCTGCCATCCCCACCTCGATTTCTTTCATAACCCCATCCATATACAAAATTAAATAACCAAGGAGAGATAACACAACCCTGTCTCACTCCGCTATTAATCCTAAAACAATAACCATTGACACCATTTATTCTTACCACCACGCTTCACTATCGTCAGTACCATTTACTTTTGATTTCCCATTCCAGGAACCTACACCAACACCATATATCACTAACACCTGCATAAAAGCTTCCCTAGTAACTCTATCATACGCCTGTTGCAAATCCATAAACCTAAATACAATTTATTCTTCTTCTCCCTCATTTTCTCAATCATTTGTGTTAATGTAAAGATTTGATCCACACATCCTCTACCACTCCTAAACGCACCTTGTTCTTCACCAATTCCAGGCCTTTCAGACACTCGACGCACTCTTTCGACCAAAAGACCAGCCAGAATATACCTTCCCTACAACACCCAATAACCTTATTCCCCTATAATTTT
>JABUQX010042418.1:0-2500 GCA_015478945.1 Trachelipus rathkii | reverse complement strand
TTTATCTAATCATTATTGCAAGCCTTATTTACTCAGTTCATACATTAATTATAATTGAAAATTTACTTTAAAAAAATTAAAAAAATCATGGATGCATTTAAAATTTTTTTTTTTTTAGTAACCGACCTATTACCTTCCCATAGCCGTCCAACGCACTTTTTTTATTTTTTCCACAAAGTAAGCATTCCAAAAGTAAACAGAAAATAAATTTAAAGCTTACATTAACAGCCTAGGTGAATAACGTCCATGTGATCACAAAATTTCTAAATGGGGAGATTTAGGTTTACTTTTTCTTCTCAAGCATCTGATTTTCTGAATTTATGGCGTCTTCTTGTGTTCAAAGCTTTGGTTTAAACTCTTTCTATCTCTTTCAATTTATTGATCTGTATGATATTTTTCTTTTTTTCTTTGAGATGTTCTTCATATCTCCTATGGGTACTCTGTACATTTGTCAACATTTTTTGAGTGATAGGGACTTTAGAATACTTCCATGAGATCTTATAGCATTGTGCACCGTTCTTTGAGAAATCAGACTATGTTTTTTCAGATTCTCTATTAAAATTGCTTTATTTACAGAAAAACCTCCTTCCACTGTCGCATTTCCATGGGAAATATCAGTCCTAATTTAATAATTTGCCACAATTACGCATAACATTGATTCCCAGGTATTATAGAAGAAAAAAATTCATCAAGTCTCTTAGAAGGACAGTAACCATCCAAAAATATTTTGAATTTTATTCAGGGTAGAATGAGCTTCACTGCAAAGTAGGTGTATTCGTGCTTTGCTTTTCAGCAACAAGAATCTGTGATTCGCTATTGGTGTCAATGCCTCAAGCAATAGCAAATCTTTGTTTCCCTTGTTCTGGCTGATGAAAAAATTATACTAGGATCCACGGATGAGAGCCCTTGGACAGGCTTGTACTTCAGAGGATATCTTTCTAATATCTTTTCTGTTATTTTGATTAGCACAGTCGTGGAATTCAAGTTTTGAATTTTAGATATTACTTCATTCGAACGTGACTTCTGGTTTTGGAAGTTTTTTTTTGTTTTGAAATCCAAGTTTAATACCTTTTTACATCACGCAAATTGTCTTTGTCATGTAATCTAATACAAAAAGCTTAGTTGTTGTATCAGGCATTTTTTGGACTTAAGAAATCTTTAAATAATCATTCAGTACACATTGTAAATCTGTGAACAGGAATGGACCAAGTGGGTCCCTGACTTTTGGAACTTTCGTAAAAATGATTCACGTTCTAAGGAAAGCATTTTAAAAAAAGCCAGTTTGCATTTTAGAAATACATCTTTGCTTTGAACAGAAACATTTTGTAATGGTTTGGTAATTTGAGAGATTTTTCGGCTGTCCAACTGCATAAAAATCCAAAATCACTTCGTCAAACCTCAACCCAAAAAAAAAAACAAAACACCCACCGTCAAAAAAATATATAATCCCTAAGAGAAAAGGGATATAACAGCATTAAGTCTTAAGTCATACAGTCTAAACACATCCATATACAAATCACCTTCAATCGGAAAGGATAACTTGGAACAACCTCTACGGACAACAGAATGGGAAGAATAGTAGGTAATAGTGCAACTAAAAAATAGAAAGAAACAGGATAGAAGTAGATTTATGGGAATGGTCGTTCCTCGCCCATCCTTTTTCATTCACTTATCAAATACTCTCTCATTACACAATTATACGTAAGGAAAAGAAATATATCAAAAATATGTAACTTGGTCCATGGAATATTCTTCATATGTTTTGAAAATTTAAAAAATTTCCCGGACTTTTTTGGAATTTTCTTGACTTTCCATATCTTAAAACGCTTCCCTGACCTTCCCTTGACTTTCCAGAAAGTGTGAACCTTGAAACAGGAATTACTACTAAAACTGTGTGAACATTTCTTATCGAGCTAAGCACAAATGACATGACAGAAAAAACGAAAACTGTCTAAATTAAACCAAGAAAATACTAAAATTCATTCTATGCAAAAACACTTCGTATTATTACAGATTATGATTAAAGGATATAGAACTAAAGAAATTAGTCCCATTTAAAGTATTAGTGGACTTGCTACTTCCTATTTCTGCAAGCCACTATACTTACTGGAACTAATTTCTTGTATTTCTAACTCTTTAATCATAAAATTGCAGGTCTAAGGTCCCGCATAACACCTTTGGTTATTTGTTCTGATTGGAAGTTTTTTCCATGAAGATAAATCACCTTTCTCCGTAAATTTTCTAAGCTTTAGCCTTTATCCCCCAAACTTTTGATAAACTTGTTATCATTTTCTCGATACACTTATCGCCCTAAAACTATAGCATATGATTTTCCTAAACTTCCTGTTTATGCTCGGCTTCCCTGCATTGGACCCCTTTCCAATGATCTTCACTTTCAGATTAAAACATTTTAAACAAACTTTCCACAATGCAAGTTTCTTATATTTTTTATTAACAACTCAATTGGCATTTTCTTTAAGATTAAAGAAAGCATCCCCAT
>JABUQX010042417.1:5000-27500 GCA_015478945.1 Trachelipus rathkii | reverse complement strand
TATGTTATCAAAAGACATTCCAACTCGCTGGAATAGTACAACTTCATATGATGGAAAAAAGATTGCTCAAAGAACTTCTGCTTCGTACGCCAGTTCGTATTCCAATGTTAACAATCTTATTAATTTGAAAATGCATCATATCACACTGCATAAGCTATTGAAACCATTTTGAAGAAACTAAACCAAAAAAATCAGCGGCCTCTACAGCTTCTTTTCTCTTATGAATACCATTAATCTCAATGCTAAGAAGCATTTGATGACCATGTTCAAATCATTGGAAATGAGGAATTTAATAGAATGAAAGATTATTAAACTAGATCTAGAAAAACGCTTGGTTCTGTGGAATTAATGACCTTCAATACTATTGCAACTTAACTTAGATTCCCGTTAGAAACGAACAAACTTTGCGTTTCATATTATTAACAATGAAAAAGATACTTTGTGTTGCAGTGAAAAAACGTCAATCCGAACAGTCTATTAATCGCCACCCATTAAAAAAGGAAAAAAACGAATCTACAGAACCAACACCTTCTACAAGTAAACCAATAACAGATTCACTGGAAGAATTTCTACAGTCCAGTAGTGATGAAGAAACACACGCATTACCAAAAGATGTAGTGCAAATGATTGAAAACTATCACCAAGAAAAACGACTAGATTCAAATGATGATCCAATCAGTTGGTGGAAAGTTAAGCAAAATGTTAAACCACGCTTGAGTAAACTTGCAAGGAAAACTCAATCGAACTGTCTATTAATTAGCCATCCATAAAAGAAAAAAATGAAATATGCGAACAAAATCTTCTTACAAGTAAATTCAATAACAGATTCACATGGAGACATTCTACAGTCAAGGGATGAAGGAAACACACGCATTATCAAAAGATGCAGTGCAAATGATTGAAACTATCACCAAGAAAAACGACTAGATACAGATCAAATGGACGATTCCTATCAGACCGATGGAGTGTTAATAAGCAGAAATGCAAATATTTACCACGCTTAAGTAAACTTGCAGGAAAATACTTTGGCCTGTCCTCCACTAGTGTTCCAAGTGAAAGAGTATTTAGCAATGCTGGCTAATATATGATGAAAAGAGAACAGACGCTCAGCAGAAAAGCTGAAAAAGTTGATGTCTCTTAAGCACAAACTTTCCCATATTTGAATTCTACTAGTGCAAAGTATATAATCCATTGTAAAATCTCTTACATTAATTTCGAAGGTTAGGGAAAGAGGTTGATGGGTCCATTTGAGTTGGTCCCGTCCGCACCTGTAACAATTATATTAATAGATTGTGGCAAAACTCGATATATATATATATATATGATAAATATATATATATATATATTATATATAAATATATATAATATAAATATATATATATAATATATATAGTATATATTAAAACATCGATCGCATCGCATCCGCGGATGGTAAAATCAAACATCCGCATCCGCCATCCGCGGATGGCGAAAAAATGTTACCAGCATCACTAATATATATTAATATAATATATATATATATATATATATATATCATATTATATTATATATATATAATATATATATATAATTATATATTATATATAAATATAATATATATATATATATATATATATATATATATATATTATATAATATATATAATCCAATTTCTTTTTTTAATTCTAGAATGGAGTTAAGAGAATAAAAAAAAATTATTCTGAGTCATATTTTTCATTGCCAGAGCATTACTTATGATGACACATCTCTTAAGATGGATAAAACACTGAGACTAAATGGACAAAACTATTCCAAAGCTACTTATCTGTGACGATACTACTATATATATTATATATATATATATATATATTATATATATATATTTTATATATAGTATATATATATATAATATATATATAATATATTATATATATATATATATATATATATATATTATTATATTTATATATATATATAATATATATAATATATTATATATATATATATATATATATATATATATACTAATATATTATATATATATATATATATATATATATTTGATTTTACATTGCCATTTTTAAATCCCAATAACAGAACTCCAGGAGAATACCATTCAGCTCTAATTAACTATATATATATATATATATATATATATATATATATATGTCCATATATATATACAATTTATTATGTTATATATATTCTATATTATAATACTGTAGTCCAGGGCCGGCCAACAGGTCCGAATCGCGACACCCTTTTCAGTCGATCGCGACCTGCAGCAGACGTGATGTTACATTTGTAGAGTGTAACTGATTTTAAAATAATAATTACGTATATATATTATTATAATATAAATATATATAATATATATATATAATTATATATTTTATAAACATATTATATATATTAATATATATAATCAACTATATAATATCTTGTCGTACCAATTAATAAATGCTAGTAATATGTATATATATAAAAAAATTATATATATATATATAGTATATATGATATATATATATATATATATATATATATATATATACTATATATACTGTTAATCTGTAAAATATTGAATTGTGGAATTTACAAACTAATTTTATTTTGGATAGTTGGCAACACTGTTCAAATGCTACTCTTGTCGATGTGACTCATGCATTTATTACGCCTCGGAGCTCAAAATCTTTTCGTTTGAAGTAAGGGCCAGTTGCCAGTTGTGTTGTGACTAGTCTGTATAAAAACCTACTCTTTTTGTATTTGAAAATGAGTGAATACAAAAATAATAAAAACATACCATTTCCATGAAGAATGGAAGGTAGGACTACTTTTTTGTTAGTGTTGGAAAAAAATGTTGCTGTTTAATTTGTAGCACTTCCGTAGCGATACCAAAGAAGGGGAATTTGGAGAGGCATTTCAATGCTTTTCATAGTAAATATAATACAGATTTTCCGCTCAAGAGTGAAGTAAGAAAGAAAAAACTTCATGAACTGAAATCTAAATTGACAGCACAGAGAAACATGTTTACCAAACCAAAAGATCAATTGAAGGCTGCAATAATTGCGTCCTTTTTCAAGTGTGTCATAAAATAGCCAAAAAAAATGCAAGCCATTTTCGGACGAAGAATAGATAAAGGAGATTTTAGTGGATATTGCAGATTCTTTAATTGAAAATTTCAGAAATGAAGATGAGATAAAAAAAAAACTTTTAAAGACCTGCAACTCTCACGTAATACAGTCATGAGACGTATCGAATCCATGAGTCATAATGTAAATCAACAGCTTTTAAAAGACATCAATCAATGTGTCTCATTTTCTCTGCAGCTGGATGAATCGACCGATGTCAGTGACAACGTTCAGTTGCTGATTTTTATCAGAATGGTATTTGAAGATTTTTCTTTTTTAAGAAGAATTCTTAGCTATGATTTCATTGAAAGGAAGAACTCGAGTTGTTGATAAAGCATGTTGATAAGACTCGGTTGCCCCTAAAAAAGTAAATTATGTCAATACGACAGACGCAGCTCCTGCGATGATTGTTATTATTTAATGGATTCATAGCTTTATGTATTATTATTAGCCCTATGTGGCTTTATCTTTGCATCATTCATCAGCAAATTTTAGCCAGGCAAGAGACTTAATACGAAAGGTGTCATGAATATTACTTTTAAAATCGTCAATTCAATCAGAGGTAAATACCTGGAAAGGTTCCTCTTTAAATTATACTTGGATGAGTGTGAACAAGATTTGCTTCTGCACACGGATGTTAGGTGGCTTAGCCGAAGTAAATTTTTGCAACGGTTTCGCTACTTGTTAAATGATGTCATTAGTTTTCTTGATGAAAGAAATGAAGATTATTATCAATTGCGAAATCCAGAATGGCTTTGTAATTTGGCATTTTTGACAGATTTTACGGGGACACAAAGTTCACTGAACTAGCAATTACAAGGAAAAAAATAAAACAATTGGTAATATGATGAGTAGCGTTGTTGCTTTCAAGAATCAAGCAATGACCATGAACAGGGATTTGGAAAACAAGCAATTTGATAGATTTTCAAACATTCAAGATCACTTACAAAAACATCCCACATTCATTTTCAACTCTAAAAAATGTTGCAGAAATCCGTGCTGTTCTTCATGACTTTGAAATCAGATTTAATGACTTCTCCAAATTCGAAGAGTTGATTCAGTTTGTCATTTATCCATTTAACGAGCGCACAGAGCAACAACAATTCATTTCAAGTAAATTTGCTGCGTTATTTAAATTGGATCAAGCTACAGTGGAAGATGAAACAATAGGCTTACGATATTTCTAAAAGCTAGGTCTTCATAAAGTGAATTTTGGAACCTTGTTTGTAAGGAAAAATATCCTAATTTAAGAAAATGTAGCCAATGTTTACATTTCTGCTTTAGATCCACATATCTTTGTGAATCAGCATTTCCATATTTAAAATTTATGAAAACTAAACAAAGGTCAACTTTAACTGACAGAACATACTGCCGACTGCTTAAGATAAGAATTGTCAACTTTTATACCAGACTTCAAAAGCTTTGGTTGGGAGCATGCATACCCAAACGTCACACTAATTCAATCCAAAAAGTAATATATATATATATATATATATATAATATATAATATATATGTATATATATTATTATATATATATATAATAATTATATATATATATATATATATATTTATATATAAATATATATATATATACAATTATCCAAGCCTTTCTTCTGATATATATTTTTGTCTTTTTATATATTAAGGCGAAAGATTTTCGTGCCTTTGTCTGATAATTTTCAGGTCATTTTATTTAGTTTTAAAAAGAAAATAATTCCATTTAACCAGGAACCGTTTTTAGATTCTCACAAAATTTATTATCGATCATTGCTTTATCTTTTGCTTTTATATACTTCTTATTTTCTTTATCTTCTTCTCATCTATTTTGTTTCTCCCACTTACGCACGCACGCATACACACACGCACGCGCGCGCACACACACACACATATATATATATATATATATATATATATATAATATATATATATATATAATATATAGATATATATATATAATATATATTATATATACTATAAGTACTTGATAACTAGTGATAGGGAAACTAATCTGCTTCTCTATTTCTTAACTAGATAATTTTTTGTACTACTGTGATCACGTCGAATCGGTGAAAAGAAGTTGAATTAACCGAAGTAGATGAAATTCTACTAGTGTGAATGACGGGAAAACTATTACCCTATTTATTTACTGGCTGAACTTCCTTGAGTCATCGTAGGTCAGGTACTCAGATTATGGTAAAAGTTTGAACTATGTAAGATACTCATATTCTGGTTATTGTTTGGATTAGGTCGGTTAGCATGCATTTTTTTTATTCTTAACTCTAGAACAGGGTTGGGGGGGGGGTACCTTCATAGTACCAAGGACATTTTGCAAATAGATAAAAACATCCGAGGGCACAAGTAATTAATTCTGCACTTTTACAAATTCATAGTTATGAATGTCATCACAAAATTACTTTAGTAGTTATAAAAATTGTGAATTATATATTTACATATTTACAGTGTTATAAACGTTAAAATACATAAAAATTAAAGATAACAATGAGTATAATGTTTTAAAGTTAATGAATTAACTCTCATCTTAAATTATAATTAATACTCACCCATAACCCTGCTTTACTTTGGAAAGCTCATATATGTTTGGTGCAACTGAAAACAATGCAATTTTTAGCCGATTTGCAAAATTATTATCCGTAGGTCAATCATGCAAGCGATTCTTGGCCAAATTTAATTGGGAAAAAAATTATTCACATTGCTAAGTAGTTTTAAATATAATTTTAAGTACGGGATTCCTAAGTGGATACTTTTCAGCATCTTTGTAGGATTTTGCAAATTAGAAAATAGGTAAACTATTAAATTTTGATTTTAATGTATTATCTGATTGTAATTTAATTAACTCAAAAGTTGCAAGAAATGATCGATTAGCTTCCTCTGGCTTCACATCAAAAGGAGTTTCAAATATTCGCAATGTTTGTTCATTATTTTTCAAATCTAAAAACCTCTTTTTGAACTGCTCTAAAATATTGAAACTCTCTTCTCCATACTACAATGTTGATTCTCGTTTCTGCTGTTTCAGTGTTGGAAAATGTGTCATGTAATTTATCTTCAGTAGAGTTGCAGCATTATTTCAAAATTCTTGATATTGAGAAGATCAGTATAAGCCGATTTGGTCCTTGTAATTTCGAATTTATATCATTTAGGAAGCTTGTGATGTCGACCATAAATCCCAAATCACAACCATTTTTGGTTCTTTAATCCCATGGTGTTTATTTTTGCATTTAGTAAGGTTTATTATTGCATTTAATAAAAGATATTCGGTGCTTTTTCAAACCTATATTTTTTAATAAACTTACAAAACTGTGTGTGATTTCATTCGCTCCTTCAATTTCCCTGCTAGAAGGTCACACGCGCTTATTTTCAATTTGTAGT
Organism: Trachelipus rathkii; assembly: GCA_015478945.1. Taxonomy (NCBI): domain Eukaryota; kingdom Metazoa; phylum Arthropoda; class Malacostraca; order Isopoda; family Trachelipodidae; genus Trachelipus; species Trachelipus rathkii. Next base: position 21,005 of record JABUQX010042417.1, on the reverse strand, counting down.
TAATTATCATAACTGCCACAACGGGATAGCCTTTAAAGTCTATGAAAAATTTCACTTCATACAAGCTCTTAATCATGGGTGCTTTGCTTAGCCAGCAAACCTTCCACCACTCACTAACATTCTTACCCCCTACTTTACCACATCCACATACATCTCTCGCACTATTAACAAACTTCCTTTATTTGCGTCCAGATTTGTTCAGTTTCGACTTGGTCACATTCAACCGATTTATTTGCAAGTGCTTATCCTTATTACCTTGTTCAATTAACTACCTTTAATTCTTCTCATCTCCTTCCTTATCATTTCCGACGCAGTCCTCGAGTTAAAACACTCTCAGTAGGTTTGGCCCTATTCAGTAGAACTACTTCTTCTTTCCATTAGCGCCTCAAAACCGTTTCCCAGAGCTCTCCAGAGGATTGTGCTTCTAGGCACATAAGATTCCAACGCGCTGGTCCAAGAGTAATTCAAGCAAATAGAAAGGACCGGGTTGCTAGCCGAGCCCCTTGAACCATGCAAAGAAAAATCTTATATGTTCTGACCGCGACGAAACATCCAATCTTCTTTGAACACAAATCATTTCCACAAAATTATATATATATATAATATATAATTATAATAATACTTATATATATATATACCATCTAATATATATATATACCTATTATATATATATATATATATAGGTATATATATAAATATATATTATTATAATATTATATATATATATATATATTATATATATATATATATATATAAACGCCAAAATTAGCCGTTTAAAATTTTCGAAACGTTATTTTTTAATTTTTCTTTAAAAATATAAATAAATTGTACGAAAACCTGTAGAAGAAAACTTCAAATACTTTTTTTTTTTTTGATACCATTTGTGTAAATTAAACATTTGTAGTTTTATTATATTATTGACATGATTGAGGATCAGTTTAACTCTACAATAATTACCCGAAACCGTTAGATATGGCCACGGTTTTTTCGTCACCATGCATGGGTATGAAAAATATTTTTTAAAAAAATCGATGGTAATTGTAGAGCTCCACTGCATAATTTTCCATTAAATACTATATTAAAACTATAAACATTTAATTTACACAAATTGCATCAAAAAAATATTTGAAGTTTTTTTTTATTACCGTTTTGCGTACTTTTTTTGCATATATTTTTAAAATTTTTTTAAAAATAACGTTCCAAAAATTTTAAACGGCTAATTTTGGCGTTTTTATAGGGATAACACTATCGATGCTTCTTTCCGATTATTGATATATCGATACCAATAAAAAAATTCAACACCGATATTTTCTTTCGATTATCAATGATTCAATTTTATAGACAATAAATATTAAGAAATGTAAATAAATTTGCTAAATGAACTGTTTTTTTACGTATGAAAAAAAATTAAGAAATGATTATAATAGCGCTACGAAAGTATATATATATATATATATATTATATTATATTATAGGAAGATAGATCACGATACAATAAAATATAAACCAAAAATATATATATATATATATATATATATATATATATATATATATATATATATATATATATATATATATATATATATATATATATATATATATATATATATATATCTGCGATTGATTTGTTCCTAGGGAACCTCAATTTAAAGATGAAAAGGAAGACAAACACCAAGGTGATTGCCATCGTATATTAAGAACGTTTCGCGCTTTAACTAAGCGCATCATCAGCTATAAGTAAATAATAAATTATAAAAGAATAGTTCTACAATATTAACGATTATATAAAATATATAAAATAAATAGAAAAGTTAAAATTATACAAAAATTACTAAAAAATTAACAAAAGATTACAAGAAATTACAAAAAAAGAAATATATATAACCTCGTATTTACATAACCATTACATACGTGATGAACCATTAGAATGACATAAACAAGATAAATCCGAGCCACTATTTATACCTAAACATCATAAATGGTTGGTTGTGGACTTACTAAACTTAAAATCAGTATTTATAACAGTATAATAAAATGAAAACTATAAAAACATTTATAATGAAAATTGATTACATTAAATAAATTAAAGGTTTAATGAAGATAAATCAGAGTTTGAGTTCAGCCCAATCATGAATGTAGAGGCTCTCCAAGATTTTCCGTGTCGCGAGTATCAGTAAACGGAGGCAAGAATCGAGAAGTCGTTTGTAGTGATGGGATGATCTTTTTCGTGGCTATGGCTACTTATGGATGAAAATTCAGTTGAGGATAGAGGAAGATTGGTACGGAAAAGAAAAACCCTTGTGTTTTGCAATCCTGATGCAAAGTTGCAGGCCTGTTTGACCTACATAGCGGGGCATTACAGCCAGCACCACTTATACATAGACTATCGAGGAGTGCAACTCTTTAAGGATTAAATCTTTGGACCTGAAAAAGTAACTAATTTTGAAATTATTAGTAGGAATAAAAATAAAGGGGGTGGCAAATGGGAAGTGTCTCGTTAATATAAGTCTGAGGGTTCAATAAGGGTTCGTTAATTCGACCTGTGTAAGGAATCTTCAGGTAAATTTCTGTTAGGGACATCCAAAATTGGGATTAGGTGGTTCTAAAAGATCTCAAGGAAGTTTAAAATGATTTTATCAACAACAGTAGAAGGAAAGAGATTAAAATAGCGAAGCTTCCTTAAAATATTGTAAGTTCTGAATGAAAAGAAATCCAGAAGGAACATACCTTAAGCCCGGTTTATTCTGCCTGTAAAGCCTGACAATTTAAACTTATCTGGAAGAAAGCTGAAGTGAGTGCCTAATTGTGGAGGTCGGCTTGCGGTAAATCTGTGTTGAAAAAGAACCATTAGTGCGAGAGACCGCCAACATCAAGAAACGGAAGGAATCCATCCACTTCAGATTCCATGAAAATTATATTTTTATGTTGCTATAAGAAAATTAAAATAAGTCGGCTGTTCTTTGTTATATATATAATATATATATATATAAATATATATAATATTATAATATATATATAATATAATATATTAATATATATATATATATATATATATATATATATATATATATATATATATGGATTGCCCAAAATTCGAAGTATTCTGTATTCGGCCTATTCGGGCCAAAAATACCGAATATTCGTGTATCGGCTTTTGCCGAAAAACTATCGGGCCGAATATGAGCTTTATAGAACAATAATTACGATCAACATAAGGGAAAACTATTCAATTAAAATTGAAATTTAGAAACTTATTTAACATAATAAAAATTTAGCCAAATTTTGTAGCCAATATGCGAAAATCTTTGTCATTTGTCAGATTCTCTATAAGGCCTTTGACATTTTTCAATATTCTAAAAAATAGAAATCATTTAGAAAATGTTATAAGGACCAAACATGGTAGCTGGTATAAGGAGAGTGGCTTGCTACTATCAATTTCATGTTTTTTCACATGTTGCAGCTATGCATCAACCGATTCATAATTAGTCAGATAGTCTTTTTTAAAGATATGTTTATTTTACTTGCAGAAGCATTAATCCTCTCATTTCACCGATTCAAACTGGCAGCTGCAAAGCTTAAAACTTTTCAGATGCATCTGAATGTCAAACAGCATAAATTAATTCAAGACGTTTCTACACGCTGAACAGAACTTATGAAATGCTTAAAAGATTGTAATTGAACAAAAGCCCCTATACATATACGCTGCTGAATGCTATCAGAAAATGTTGACTGATTTCGAGTGGCAATAATTATTGTCAGTTTACTTGAGCTATTGACCTAACATCACCTAAAACAATCATTAAACTTGAGTAACAGATCGCCCAGAGTTGATCCCTTCGCATTTTAGCAATAAATCTATTTTTAACATAAGGCAATTAAAAAGCAAAAGCTTCAGTGGAATAATTACACTCGTTGTAGAGCTTAAGAATATCAGTAGAAAAAAGACTTTTCTAATTTCTCTATGATAAATCTTTGTGTGAGCTACTTTCTAGATCTGCGATTCAAGCTAATTTTCAACATGAATCAGAGAATCAGTAAAATATGGGCGTTGAGGCATGGAAAGAAATGCATGAATATTTAGCTCCTGACTTCTTCTGCTGACTATGATTCACGTAGTGGGGAAAGTGAAGCTGAAGGTTCCATTTTCACTTCTTTAATGGATTGTTTTAAAGGAATGTTGGCATCAATCTCATGACAGAAAGAAAGTAGAGAGTGAAGAAGAAGTTCTCATTCTTTCTGACGATGTGTATATATTTAAAAGTAAAAGGCTACATACGAATTACATCAATAAATAAACCAAATAATATATCAATCTCAGAAGACAATGATATCTTGTCAATTGGGTAGGAAATAGTTACATCTGGGATAATATGTTGTTATGGAATTTGAAAAAACTTTTATGCAATAAAATACCTTTCAGCTCCACCGTCATCAGTCGAAAGTGAAAAAAATATTAGAACAGAGAAATTATTTATAAGCACAGAAATAGGTTAGTCCCTGAAAAGGGAGAACTTGCTTAAGTTCTGTCATTTTAAACCTTAGAGCTTATTCAAATGAAGTTTAGTTTAATATCTCAACTACGAAACTTTTCAATTTCATTTAATTATTCTTTAATGATGTGAATGGTTTTGCTATAGGTAAGAAATAGTTATTACTTTTTGTTTATTACTTTGTATATAACACTGGTAAACATGAAATTTCCTGGACGGGGTTTCGCAATTGATTATTGATGTGCTGATTCCAAAAAATGTAATCGGTTTTTTGCATATCACATCGCATTTGTGAGATATTGTGTGGAACACAGATTTGTAAAATTTTTATGAATTTTACCTTTTTCAAGAGGGTTTATCACAATATTTTTTTAATATATATATAGTATATATATATATATATTATATATATATATTATATATATATATATATATATAATTATTATATATATAATAAAAATTATATGATATATATTTATATATATATATATTGGATAAATGAAGGAGAGAAACAAATCGCAATGATATGATTACATGTCTTTGATAGATATATGTTAAACACTATATACAATATGAGATAAAGATCATATGGACAACAATGAATGTAATAGAAGGAATGGGGTTTAGTTAATGTAACATACCTACGACATGGTAGTAACTTTCTCTTCGTAAGACGATTTACTGTGCATAGCGTCTGGATAATCCTCATCAAACTCCAACAATAGTCGACCAATCATATTGATATCCCACTTTCCCTGGGGTAACGTTCTTCCATGAACTTTAGATCTTGATGAAGCGTCACCCTGCTCATCACTAACATCGCTCTAGGTTATCCGGAAATTTTCTTAGGTGAGAATGTAAGTAGTGCAACTTTATACTCATTCTACATCCATGAGAATGAAAAACTGTCAGCAGTTCCTTACAATGTTAGTGGTTCTCGGCTTTTCCTGTTCCCCGGAAAATTCTGTGCTACATCTGGAAAAAGCATTCACGGCTCTTGCCTCTAACACATCATTGTTGTAGCAAAGGCAGCAACACGGAGGAGTGTCCGTATTGTGGGCCATCAAATATCCGCTTTTTTCTTTTCGTCACTCAGACCAGGAAAAACGTTGAGCAAATATAGCGAAGCATTCACCTCAGACGTCCAGGCCTTCACAATGTATTTCATCAATACCAAGTTTATGTGTAGTGAGGTAAGATGATGTTTCTTTCTGTACAATGTTCCAAGTCGAGTGTTCCTTCAACCGGCGTCAGATGGTTTCCCTCGTGGCCATTTTTTCTCTTTTTTCCCTTTTTTGGTTCAGTGATCCTTTGCCGCCCGGCTGTCCGCAATTAGCACAGGAAGCAGGGGATATTTGGTGAACCGCTTGCTGGACGAGCAAAATGTTTACACATTTTGAGGATCGACGCATATTTACCATCATGTACCTGATATTGTAGCCCCTCCAAACTGTTTGATTTTTGCATACTCCTCTCTCATTCCGTACCGAGTTACTCCTACTGGAAGTTCAAAGCATTACCTGTGCCGTTGCGTACAACACAACTTTAAACTGCTCTTGGAAGAGTCAATAAACAGTCGCCACTCACTGGCATCGTATGCTGGGAGTCCCAGTAGCGAGTAGTAGGGTTGCAATACACAAGGTTACAAACTGTTACCATTTGACTGGAAGAGCCTCCGCAGTTCTGCTTCTCTGTTACGATAAAATGTTACTCTTGTGCCATGGTCAAGTAGTCATTTTTCATGCAACTCGAAAAGCAACAGCTCAGTGACAACTTCGGCAAATAAAAACTTTCATACAGGTCGCTTCAGTCACCCTGGTGTGGAACAATGACGGACCATCCGACTGTATTTCAGGTGGATGATAGCATCATCCAGTTCATTGGCATCCATACATGTAAACGTGTACTAAAGCTACCACATGCTTCCCGAATAACGACCGCAGTAAACTTGCTTCTACTGTAGATATATGCGGAAGGAAACGTCTATACAGCCTACGTAGTTGCGCACATGAATTTTGTCATTCCTAAGGAATATGCAAAAAAAGGGATCCATGATTGCACGAAAAATAGCGGTGCATGTGAACAGCAAATCGAAGAATAATATGATCAGCAAATCGAATTTATAACTTCTGCCTACAAAAAGTCCATCAAGTGAAATTTAACCTTTATTGTACCAGTGTACGTTTTCTTTATTTTTCCCTAAATGGATGACCGAACTTTGAAATATAAACTATTCGGCCGAATAGCGAATGTTATTCGGCCGAATATTCGGTATTCGGCGAATATTCGGCATAAGGCTCGGTATTCGGTTTTCGGCTTTTTCACTATTCGCCATACTTAAAATTAATATATATATATATTATATATATATTATAAGTATTAATATATTATATATATAAATATATATATATATATATATATATTATATATATATATATATATATATATATATATATATACCTATTATATTAATATATATTATTATATATATATATATTATATAATATATATATATTTTATAATAATATATATATAATAATATATAATATATAAATATATATATATAATATATATATTATATATATATTATATATAATATATATATATTTATATATATAATATATATAATATATATATATATATATATAATATATATATATATCGTTTGCAGAATTCAACCACAATTTCATAAAAGTGAACTAAAAAAACGTGTAGAATCAAAATTTTAAACTAGAAATAAAGCAGCTTCAACACCTTTAAAAATATTTTTTAAAAAAGTTTAAATCTATGTAAAACTAAACGTTACTCAACATAACCTTACTTTAGAACAAAAAGGACCAGGAAGATTTACTTTTGGATTTTGACTCTCCTTCGTCAAACGACTCAAAGAAAAAAACAGGAACGGGTCCCACTTCGAGTGATGACGCTGTGGGACATACCTGGGACAATTGGGATGATGATGATGAGAACTGGGAGAAAATACAGTGATAAAAGCTGAATTTTAGATACAATTTTTTTTTCTTAGGTATTTTTTAAATAATAATCCAAATAATATATTTTATTTAAATGAATATAGTTTTATTTGAAGATGTGTATATATAGTTTTTAACTTATAACAATACTGCAGTTCATATAGATATATTTTTTTATTCATATTCAACACTTTAGGTGAATTTTTATTATTAGACTTTTTTCAAATTGCATTACCCAAAGTCCTTCCACTCTTGATAGAGATTGACTGTCTCCCACTCTTGATAGAGATTGAATGTCTCCCACTCTTGATAGAGATTGACTGTCTCCCACTCTTGATAGAGATTGACTGTCTCCCACTCTTGATAGAGATTGACTGTCTCCCACTCTTGATAGAGATTGACTGTCTCCCACTCTTGATAGAGATTGACTGTCTCCCACTCTTGATAGAGATTGACTGTCTCCCACTCTTGATAGAGATTGACTGTCTCCCACTCTTGATAGAGATTGACTGTCTCCCACTCTTGATAGAGATTGACTGTCTCCCACTCTTGATAGAGATTGACTGTCTCCCACTCTTGATAGAGATTGACTGTCTCCCACTCTTGATAGAGATTGACTGTCTCCCACTCTTGATAGAGATTGACTGTCTCCCACTCTTGATAGAGATTGACTGTCTCCCACTCTTGATAGAGATTGACTGTCTCCCACTCTTGATAGAGATTGACTGTCTTCGGAGTCTAGGAACACCTCTTTAAATAACCTTCTGTTAGGAGGAGGTTTTCTTTATTTATTTATGAAAATCTTTGTTTACTTTCTTTCATAATTATTTAAGCAGATTATTAAACTAATTCGAATATAACGTCGCTCCACACCCAATTATTATTATTTATTATTATTATTATATTATTATTATTATATTATTATTATTATTATTATTATTATTATTATTATTATTATTTATTATTATTATATTTTATATATTATTCCACTCCGAAGGTAGCACAGACACTTTGCCTCTGCAAGACCATTTCATCTTTTGTTATGTTTTGTTCTTGTTTTACTCCTCTCATTATTATTGTTATTTGTTTCATCTCTACAAATTTTTTCTCGTTTTTGTCGCTTTACAACGTACACCTTGCAAAATAATTTTATTATTTTGTCGTCCTCTTTATTTTGCTTATGTTTTATATTTTCTTTATATTGTATTTTTTGTATAGGCTACTTCCATTTTCCGTCCCTTCCCCAGTTTGTTCCACTTTTCGTGAGCAGTTGCGTTTTACCCTATTTTTATTTAAGTTCCACTACGTCCCAACCACTGACGGCTAGCAGCCACCTTGTCCTCAGCGACGCTTTGGAGGCAGCTCTCCATACTCGTGAGGTCCAGGCGACACCAATGAGGAATGGTTCCCTTCTGGTTCGTGCCGCCTCCAATAACGCAGACCCATTTACTGGCTTCTCCCGTTTTGGAAATGCTATCGTCTCCAACCTGACACTTCCGTAAAACGTCGAAAGGTACCATATACGCTCCGGAGTTCCGTTCGGATACAACGGACGATATCCTTGCTCATCTCCAACGTCGAAATATGCCGATCACAAATGTCTATCGGTTTCCCCCTCACAGGGAGAATCCATCATTATTATCAAACCCTCGCCTCCTACTTACCTTCAGTGTGCCATTCCCTCCAACCAAAGTTAAACTAGTTGTTTCAAGTGTAATAAATTGGGCTAACCCCAAAAATACTGTAGATCCCCACAAACTATATGCTCACAATGTGGGAGTTCTCTCCACACTACTTGTAATAACAATCTTTGTTGTCCCAACTGCAAGGTTCCACATTCCGTCTCGTCTGTCCACTGTCCCTTCTTTACTTTGGAGAAGGAAATCTTAGAGCAGTGTGCTCTTCACAATTGGATCGTGAGGAGACGCGCCTAGCAAAGGAGTTGTCTCAACTACCAATATCTTTTGTTCAGGCGGCTGCGTGTTCCCTAAGCAATACAACCCGATCCCGTGTCGCACGTTTGAATAATCCTCCAGGCTTGAATTCACCCATTCTTCCTACCGACCCGAATTTTGACTCACCTGTGTTGGAGGTTCCTGTTCTTCAGCACGACTGTCCTACACCGTCTTCTCCAGGAATAAACTGCCCCCTGCATCACCCGCCATGACCCGCGTTCATTCTAGACGTAGGTCCCCTGAATAGGCGTTTTTGACCCGCGGAGAATGTTCGCTGACATCACGCCTCTCAACGCCACACATTTCCCTGCCTCCCGAACAATCTTCGCTGAAATCGCTTTCTTTCTACAAACTACCTCCCAGTTGTTATTCCTCTGGTCCCGAATGGAAAACGCAGTCTCCCCCGGTCAATTTCGGGTTTATCCTCTTCATTGACGATGGATCCTCTTCTCCACGGGAAACCTATTCCTTCAACATCGAACTTATCGATTTTTGAAGAGGCTCCACGCCATACGGGCTCACCAAGGTTTCTCAACAACGGACCGTCGTTCTCCGTGCTCGGATTTGGTGCCACCACTATCCGCCTTTCCCATCTCATGACTCACGGACTTTATCGAGGCCTAGCTTATACCGTTACTTAATTATTCTATGATTCTGAAATCTTGTCAAAGATTCCTTTTCTTGGAAAAATTTATTACCACGATTCATGCTGTCGACCGCGTTCCCACTCAGGGAACGGGTAGACCAACCCTGGGGTGCGTTGGTTTACTTGTATTCCGGTATCACTCCCAAAACGACCTTGTACCTTGCTTTTCGGGAAGACCAAACGGTAACTTTCAATGGCAGCATCTTTTACTTCTCCGGGAATTTGCTGTCTCGTTGAGTTCTATACCATGGGAGGAGGTTAAGGAGATCGTCAGCCGCCTTGGTTGGGCCCTCTCTCCTTCACTGGATCAATTTTCCTCCACCGACGCTTTCCGGGGCTCTTTTCCGGTGTCTGAGGTGGCCCCCACTCTTCCAATTGAGTGCACTGGTCGAGTACCTCGTATTCCCAACACGGTGAGCCACGATCCTGCTCCCTCTGTGACTCCTGTTGCCTTTAGATTGATGGATTCGACATTGGAGGATGTGGTTTCCTCTCTGGTCCGTATTTTTTGGAGACGAATCGATTGTAGCTACTGGATCAACATCATATATGCCTTCCCAATCCCGTCCCATATCCCTTCTTCGGGACCTTCCCCTGGATTCGAGACACCTCCGGGTGGGGATTGGCGGATTCGCCGTACCCGCCGAGGTAAGGATGTGCAACCCCCTGATGATACTCACCCTATCACCATCAGAGTTACCGACAGATCAGTTGAATAGTTATTACATTACACGCTATGGCTAAATTCTTGCAACGGAATTGCCGCAGCTACTATGCTAACTTCGAGTAGTTAGCCTGACTTATTGAAATTCACCATCCAAAGGCTATCTGCCTTCAGGAGATTAAACTTCGTAGCTGACATTTTCGGCTACCTTCAGGATACAGGGATCCTCTTGTGTCTGCCCATTTAGGCTCTGATGAAAGAGAGGGAGCGGCGATTATCTTCCATGAGTCTGTCCCTTTTACTCCCCTACCTCTCCAAACTCTCTCATACTGTAGCGGCACGTGTCAACCTGAACCCTACCTTGACGCTGTGTTCACTTTATCTTGCTCCTAGCTGTCCATACATCATGGTCGGTTCTTGTCAACCTTTCGCTACTTCTACAACCTCTCCTCGTTGGAGATCGTTAACAAAACCATCCGTTGTGGGAGACCCGTCATTACGTCTCCGAACGCTTGATTGGGCTGGCTGATTGTTCTGCAGCATTCTCTCGGGGATGTTTGACACTAGCCTAACAAACTCAGAATGACGCTTTGATTACTCGTTCCTCTACTTGCTGGAACTATCTATTCATCTCCATCATGGACACCAACCTTGGGAGAGGTTATCTTTCCTATGTGGGAGTGACCATTGTCCAATTTTTGTCACATCTCTTAGCTCCACCCCTTCGCAGACCGGCCTTTGTTCTGACAGACTACGGAAATGCCTTTCCTCCCCGCGCTTGATACCTTTCCGACGCCTGGTGCGGCTTTCAAGTTTTTCCAGACTACTATTCTTGGTGCTGCTGAGACTAGTATTCCTCGCTCACAGCAGTGCCATCGTTCTGCTACGCCGTGGTGGTCTTGGGAGTGTGCACAGGCCAATCGAGAAAAACGAAAACTTTAGATTCCTACAAACTGTTAGCATACCAGTCAAATCTTTCTTATTTAAGGCCGCTGCTGCTCGATCTCGTCGCATTAACAGAAGGAACAGGAGACAATACTTTCGTACTTACCCCTATATCGTCGACTCCTCCACTCCTTTGACTTCCGTTTACAAGGTTGTTCGGAAAATCTCTCGCAAGCACCACATTGATCCCCCAATCGTTCTTAAACACGGCCCGGACGTGTCGGACGTGGTCAGCGCACCGAGTGCGGTTGCAGACGAATTGGGGTACCACTTTGCGACTTGCTCCAGTAAGTCTAGATACAAGAAACCATTCCGTTCTGATCGCCTTTTGATACGTCCTCCGGACTTCTCGACCCCCCCCCCCCCCCTGGCGATGACCCTCCTTATAACCACTTTTTTACGGAAGCGGAATTCCGGGAGGCCCTCCGGACGTGCAAGGATGGAGCGCTGGGGCCGGATGGCCTCTCTTACCAGATAATACCCCACCTCCACCCGTCCGCCTCAGCATTTCTTCTCACCTTGTACAACCGCATCTGGGTGGAGAATATTTTCCCACCCGTTTGGCAAACGGCGCACATCGTCCCCATTCCCAAACCGGGAAAAGACCCGAATTTGATAACTAACAACTGCCCTATTGCATTAAAGTGCCACACATGCAAACTGATGAAAAAAATGGTTGCCAACCGCCTTCTCCCGACTCTGGAAAAAAACCGGGCTTTCTCTCCTCTCCAGTTTGGTTTTACGAAGCAACTCTGTATTCTGCAAAGTATTTCTCATGGAAGAGGGGGGGAGCCACAGAGTAGTGTCTTCAGTGTGACCCTCTCCACTCTAGGACTCACTGCTGTGCTGCCCAATATCTCCTCCCCAGTCCGATGCACTCTTCATATGGGTGACCTGACAATGCACATCACTGGAGCCAGGCTCTCATAATGGTGCGCTATTTGCAACTGACTATTAATAAACTGTCCACTTGGTCCGATGCAAAAGACTCTTTGTTCTCCAAGCAAAAAAACTAAGGCTGTTTTTTTTCGTCAAATAAACAGACTGGGTGGTCGGGAAAGCCTCCCCATCGTTGGATCTTTACGGCTTCTTCGATACATTCGAGCCGCGGTATAGATTATTTGGCATGATATTTGATGTGCGATTGTCCTATATTTCACATATCTAACAAATTAAAACCATCTGCCACCTACCACTGGATCTTCTTCGTCACCTCACTTCTACCTCATGGGGCGCTGAAAGAGAGTGAATCCCTTGGTGAAATCAAGGTTGGACTACGGAGGTGCCAGACTTCTCGTTGTTACTTATAACTCCTAGACCACATCCAAATGAGAGTCTCCGTATTGCGACGTGGACTTACCGTTCTTTACCTAAGTAGAGCCTGGAGGTGGAGGCTGATGTTATGTCTCAGTCTCTGAGAAGAGAATACCTCGTGTGTTCCCTATACTTCAGGGTACAAACTCCTATAGCTTCAGTTCTGATTTCCATCCTTGATAAGGTGGAATCCATTTTGACCGTTTGCATCGGTGGTAGCAGATGTGTTTGAATACCTTCGGATTCCACTTCGAGCTGTTTTGATTTACTCGTATGATCATTACACCGATCCATGGTTACATCCACCCCCCGGGTATGCGCAAAAATATGGTCATTGTCTAAGTCTGATCACCCTTCCTTCTTCAATGCAGTCTTCTCCTCCCACCAGGCGAGTCACTTAGCCTAGATAGCTGTCTTTACTGATGGCTCCAAGACTAACGATGATGTGGGAGTGTCGGCTTTATTTCCTGACCGCACTCTGTCCCATACTTTGCCTTCCTGCCCCTCTGTCTTTGTTGCAGAGCTGTTGGCACTGCTTCTTAACATTTTTAGGGTTCTCATTCTTGATGAAGCTGACCATGTCATCATCTTTTCCGACTCGTAGAGAGCACATCTTGCAATTCAACAAAGGTCCAACAAGAATGCCTTGGTTTCCATCATACAACGTTTCTTGTGCAGACTCCATGCCCGTCGGAAAGTTTTGCAGTTATGTTGGGTTTCCTCTCACGTGGGTGTTGTGGGTAATGAGCGCGCTGATTGGTCAGCAGTTCAGGCTGAGCCCTCTCATAAGTTCTGCAACGAGTACCTCTTTCGAGCGAGACCTCCGTATGGGACTTCTTCCCTCAACCGAATGATCAGATGTGGCTTCAGGTGCTGCTGGCAAACCTATTGGAATGAGTATCTGCGGGGTGTTAAACTCCGCCCCTCGTGAATAGTTGGCATCTCCCGCTTCGCCTGTTCTCACAAGAGAGGTGGCACTGACGTGACTCAGAATTGACCCCACTCATTTAACACATGGGTACCTCATGTCGAGAAACCCTCTCTCCTCTTATTCGTTTTACCTGGTCCATCTGCCTCTCTCTGTCCACCATCTCCTGATTGACTGTCCCGCTTTTTGGCATCACCACGTCGTAGGTACTTTCCTGCTATCGCCTCCATTCCCTATAGAAATCGACATTCCTTCATTCTTACTGAATCTTGGCTCTTTCGTTCAGACGGGATTTTTGCGCTCTTACGAGAACTGAATTTACTTCATCAGTTGTAATTAGTTACCAATGACGTTCCATTTCGTTATTCGTTATGTTTAGGTTCAGACCCTAGTGTTATTTTCACTAGTATAGCTGCTTCACAGTGATCAGTGTCTGAGCCTGTACAAGAACTAAAAAAAAAAATATATTAAAACATTCGATTTTATTCTCTGATACTACTACTACTACTACTACTACTACTACTACTACTACTACTACTACTACTACTACTACTACTACTACTAATAACTAATAATAATAATAATAATAATAATAATAATAATAATAATAATAATAATAATAATAATAATAATAATAATAATAATAATAATAATAATAATAATAAATAATAATAATAAATAATAAAATAATAATAATAATAATAATAATAATAATAATAATAATAATAATAATAATAATTAAAATTATAATAAACAGCAACATTTTGACGATATTAAATAATTCATTAACTAATTTCCAATCCTTCTACTATCTTCTATTTTATCCTTTATATGGAAATAATTTTATATTTATATATATATATTTATATATATATATATATATATATATATATATATATATAGTAATATATATATATTATATTATATATAGATGTTTTTTATATATATTTTACAGTTCACCACCACTCACGGGCTGGGCCCTTCTCAAGGAGGGGGCGGAAAATAAAACATTGAAAAATCCACCCAATCCCCAGCCTAACGCAAATCTCTCAGGTGAGCGCAGACGTGGGCTTTAAAGAGAGGAAGATTAAATATAGTTGGAAAAACAGAAGAAAGCAAGGAGTTCCACAGAACAGAAGTAGCTGGAAAGAAAGAGGCACCACAACGAACAATCTGGGGTTTTCAATACTCACGCAAAATTTATGCGAGAGCAAGGCACCTCTTGTGCTACGTGGGCGAAGCAAGGGTGGTGGAATGCGAAAGGTCAACTCCTCCGAGCATCTGCCGCCGTAGTACCTATAGAAAAGGGATAGAGCTCCAACGTTACGTCGAAGCCATTGAGGGATCAAGAAGTTAAAGTATAGGGGACAATATTAGTCTCTTAGTTTTAGACTCTAAACCCTATCCAATAGAAGGGTGGAGCAGGAGCCCCCCCCAAATGTGAGAAAACAGTACTCCATACAAAGCGAATAAGGCCTTATATAACTGAGAATAACGGTGAAGAGGAATAAAATTCTGGCGTACTTGAAAAGATTTCCGTTTCCTTGAAGCTACCCTAGCAACCGAATTTAGGTTTCCAAGATAATTGTTGTTTTATGTTAAGGACCAAGAATGTTTTATGTTATTCACAGGAGAAACGTTAGAGCCGTCGAAGGAAATAGGAAAAGTCGGAGGTGTTTTTGAGAGGGAAGATATAGACGAAGTTGAGTTTTTAAAAGAGTTACTTTCCACCCACCCTGTTTCGTAGCTCCACGGAGAAATCCTATCCAGATCAGCAGAAAATAGAATCGGAAAGCTGAAGACGAGAAGCAACTCTAGAAGCAAAAGAAAAAGCAGATTTGAAATGAGTTGAAGAATGGAGAGTTGAGTCATCCGCATAAGAGATTGAACAGAGTTGGAAGTACAGCTGAGGAAAATCGTTGATGAAAAGTAGGAATAAAGTTGGAGAATAGAAGAACCCTGCGGAACACCACAGTTAATAGGAAAGAGGAAGAGGACGCTCCATCAACAAGAGCTGATATGGAGGGATCAGAGAGAAACTAGACAAGAGTAAGCAAAGAGAAGGAAGAAACCAAAGGAAGGGAGCTTAGAG
>JABUQX010042416.1:0-2500 GCA_015478945.1 Trachelipus rathkii | reverse complement strand
CAGAGTCTGAAATAGCCGAAAAATCGCGCGCGCGAGTGGCATAAACAAGGAAAAATTTTTATCAATGGGATAGCTAATTTTGCGGTAACTTAATAATGTAATAATATGACTTTGGTACATACAAAGTACCACAGTATAAATATATACAGTAGGTCAATTATATGGGGATTTTGTCGGACAATTTTCTGATATCCCCTTTTAGAATTGAAAATAATTTCAAATATTTCAACGAAATAGGGGCTTGGCTTTCTTTCAAAATGAAAGAATGCCACATGCCTCGAGTTATCGATCATGATCATATCGTATCGGACGTCAATATATATATAATATATATATATATATTATAATAATACTTATATATAATATGATAAGAGTATATATTATAATATATATTATATATATATATATATATAAATATAATATATAATAATATATATACTAATATATATATATATAAGTATATACTATTATATAATATATATATACTATATATATATATATATTATATGGCATTAATTTTTACTTCTGATCAGTAGATTTTTATGCCGCGAACGTTGAGTCAATGTTTCTCTGCATATAGAGTCGCTTGCGGTCGTTTTAGGGTCGCGTTACGCTCTCTCTCTCTCTCTCTCTCCTCTCTCTCTCTCTCTCTCTCTCTCTCTCTCTCTCTCTCTCTCTCTCTCTCTCTCTCTCTCTCTCTCTCTCTCTCACTCACTGTATTTGCAGTTCAGGTATTTTTCTTTAATTTTTGTTTTTAGGAGTTAGGATTAGGTTAGGTTAAAGTTAAGTTAAGTTAGGTTAGCTTAAGTTAGGTTAAGCTAGGTTAGGTTAGGTTAGGTTTAAACTTACGTAACTAAACTAACCTAACCATAATCTAACCTAACTTAACCTTAACTTAACTCTAACCTAACATAACCTAATCTCACCTAACCTAAAACCAAAAAAATCAAAGAAAAAATACCTTGAAAACTGAAATTAACGTGAGTGATTAACTATATCATAATATATTATAGTATATAAGTATATATATTATATATTATATATATCATAGTTTATTATATATTATATATTATATATCTATATATAGTTATATATATATATATATATACTATATATAATAGTATAAATATATTATATATATATATATATATATAATTATATATATTATATATATATATATATATATGATATATAATAATATATATATATATAAGTGAGTGGGCGAATTCGGAATTCCGGATTCGGTATTCGAATCCGAAGGTCCTTGGGCTGGATTCGGATGTCGGATCGGATTCGAACATTCCACTAACACCCGGATTCGGAAGTTCGGGATTTCGGATTCCGAAATGGTGCATGGCATTCGGCATAATCGACACTTTTTACACATACGGATTCGGATTCAGAGCTCGATTCTGAATCCGGATTCGAATCGCAGTCTATTCTTGTATCTACTAAGATTTCAAAGAAAAAGTCATCACAATCAATCATAAAAAAACTCGAAAACAGAACAACACTTGCATCACCATTTAGGAGCCCATCACGGAGTGCTTAAGAGCGCCAAATCAAGTATGCCATAATTTCTATATTATTGGCTAATCTCGCTACAGGCAGAAATAGACAGGATGAAATACGTTACTCCTGACCGAAACATTATGGCAAAAAACTAACTATAAATAAAAAATAATAGTTTAAAAAATTAATTTTATTCTTAATTAATAGCAGATAGTTATTATGTTATTATTGAAATAGTCTAATAACATCTGCATATTTATCTTAATTCTTGTTTTTAAAAAATTATAAATGGCAAAAGGCTTACAGAATTAAAACCATTTCTATAGCCAGTTACAAAACTTAATAAGAAAGTATTTGATAATAGATCTGTATTTAAATAGATAAAGTTGGTGTAAAAAGTACACTCTATATAGGGTATAAATTTCATACTATAATATATCTAATAATAAATATCATCCCTATAATCATCATTATATAACTATATATATATATAAATATATAATATATATATTTTATCTTTACAGTTCAACACCACCACTTCACGGGCAAAGACCCTAACTCTAGGGGGGGTGTAGCTCAATTTTTTGGTCTGAGCAAGACGGAGCCAAGAAAAGGGTTAGTACCGGAGAGTCAGACTTGAGAGCAGTGTCGAACTGCGGACCTCAGGGTTATGAATCCTGTGCTCTAACCAGCTGAGCTACCGACGACGGCAAAGGTGCTTGTATCCATTACACGCTTTCCTTGACCTGTCATACGAGTGCCGACTTCCACTACCTCCCATAGAATGCCATTTCTTCTTGATCTTCTAATAAATAGACTAAATCCAAAATGACTGTTCCGGTCCATTATTCAATTTAAATTAACTTTTGTTGATATCAAAAAGAATCAAGTTAAAATCGTTTGGTTGCTCCTCCGTTATATTAGAATAGATTTTAATTTTTACATTTTGTTTAAATTTTATAAAATTATTGTAGATTACATCTCTCTT
>JABUQX010042415.1:57500-63259 GCA_015478945.1 Trachelipus rathkii | reverse complement strand
TAATACTATAATATATATATGTATATATAATTATTAAATTATGATATATATAATATTTATAATATTTATATATTATATATTTATATCTATTATCATTATTATATATAATTATATATATATTATATATTATTTATATATCATTATTATATATTTATATATATCCTATATATATTATTATACTATATTCAGTATATAATCACTATTATAGATAAGTATAATTTACTGAATGTCTATATTATTATTTTTCACCTCAAGACAAGCGAACAGGGTTAAAATTGTAAAGATAGTAACTTGCGAAGGAAACTTGGAAATGGGAGAGCACACCAAATTTTTTGGATAAGTTTACTATACAGATCGCATGGATAATCCACGGGGTTTTTGAGTAACGATCTCTGACCTAAACGGCAAAGTGCGAAGAGTCACCTCGCCCGAAGAAAAGCACACATCGAGCAATGTCCAAAGGTGGAAAACACTTGATTATTGTTTTTTTTTCGACAAGCCGCATGATATTGTGACACAAGGAATATTGTACCTTCAAGGACAGTCAGTTAATGCACGTCTTTTACAAAGGATCTCATGGTATACGACTTCGAAACGAGTTTCAGCGATCAGAACAAGATATATGCAGGCGCATTGGTGATGCACACGATAACGCGCCTAATTCTATCACTGCGTCTCGCATTGCTCATTGGTAGGATCTGGCGAAGAAAAAACATTCAAACACTTCCATTCCTCTATACAGACCCAGATTAGCTTCGGTAGCAATTTTCTACCTCTTCCGATATTGATAATGTAAGCTGAATGGTCATCATTTTTGGAACGATGAATCATATATCTCTATAAACGAATGCCGTAAGCCACGTGACTAAAGGTCTCTTCCGCAAAATGACTTCTCGGTAACATAGCTATCGAAGCAGTGGGAAGAAACAATGGAGAACGTTGTGTAACCATCCCAAGGATTCGAATACTTCCGAAGTAGATAAACTTGTAATCTTCAGGTAAGTCCAAAACTCATTTAACACTCACGCACACACTAAATTTACTTTTGGACAAACACACACACACATACTTATATTGCATATATATATTAATATATAATATATATAGTCAATATATATATATATTATTTTATTATAAATATATTATATATTATATCATATATATATAAAAGTATATATATATTAATATCATATATATATATATATAGCTATTATATATCTATATATGATATATATATTAATTATTTTTACCTTCAAGATGTTTTTCTATTAATGTCATATCGTGTTTTTTTTATCTTCGTATGTCTATATTTTTTAGAGACATGTTAGAGTTTTCCGTAGAGACATATCAAAGCCTCTTTACTTTTATTATATTTCCCCTTTATGAATAAAAATATATTTACTACTTCTATTTTATAGATTCAATGGTAACATTGAATTGGATTTTAAATAAAATTTATAAATTATTTTTATATTATTATTATTCGATTATTATATTATTCATTATTATTATTAGTATATTATTATTATTATTATACTTATATTATTATTATATATTACTTATTATTATTATTATCTATTATTATTATAGTAGTAGTAGTAGTAGCTAGTATCATTTCGTTGTTATTCGTTTTTCTTCCTTATTATATGCTCATTTTTTGCATTAGTATCGTGGTTTTACTTATTGATATTCCGCCGTTATTATATTTTAGTTTATGTTACCTTCTCACCAAGTTATTCCAAAAAATATCTCCTCCTTCTTCCTATATTTTTAGCACAGCACCTTACTTCTTTTAGTTAAAATATCTATTTTAATTTATACATAAGCAGTTTTTATTTGAATAATATGGATGCAAAAAGTTCGCCAAATATGCAATTAAGTTAAAACCGTCTTGAAGGTAAAAGATACTTTTTAATTTTGGCATATATTTTCACATATTGCTTACTCTTTAATAAATCCGGTGTTATCATTTTAACGATTTACGGTTTTTTTATAGGGTAATGCAAATTTAACCTTGTTTTTTTGGGTCTGTTTGTCTTTGTTGTTTTTGGGTTGTTGTTGTTGTGTGTGCGTGTGTGATGGCAAATTTGCACAGACGCGGGCTTTCTATAGACTTTACTAACATTCGCGGCTTAAACTCTAATTCTGCATCCGTGGAATAAAACCTCTCTAACTCTAACCCTAACCTTTTGCTCTTCTCTGAGACACAGATGGGCTAAGAATTCATCCTCAAACTCGTTTAATGTATCCAACTTACAACCTTATCTTCATAGATTTCGTCTAAAGGGTTGAGTACTAGTGCTCTAGTGTAACTAAACACTTCCTGTTAGACACGTTGCGGTCGGAGAATCTCGGAATCTCTAACTCGAAGTTCTGTGGCTTAAAATCTTTTCTCTTCCTTCGTACTTACAATACGAATCTTGTGGTTTCCTGCTACTGTTCTGCTTACAGAACAGATTTTCACCGCACTCTTTTTTGAATATCTTACTACTTCTCGCGAGACTGTTATATCTTTCATCCAAATACTGAGGTTCCCTATTTAGGGGATTTCAACTGTAACAACACTGTGGTTGGGGTCCGCTTGTCATACCTGCACTTTAACGTGCGGGAGGAGGCCTTGAATCATTTTAGTAATTCTCGACGTCTGGAACAACTATTATATAGAACCAACACACATTTCCGGATCGTCCCAACCAATTCTGGAACACACTTGACCCTATGTTTCACCATTAGTCCTTCTCTCTATAAATCAATCCACCTTTCGCTCCTAATTGGTCAAATGCTGACCAACAACCTTATATATCTCTAATTGTTAATAGCTGTCTCTCCACTAGCTATTTCCTGCCCCTACCGTTTTTTTCTGGCCTTTGATCGGGCCGATTGGGAGGCCCCTTGCGTTCTTTCTACGCTAACTATAAATTGGAATGACTGCCTTCTTGACGTCTGGTGAGCTTCAAGCTTCTGCGATAAGTAGGCAGCTGTAATCTTTGATGTGGATAGCAGGTTCATCTTCCTTCTTTCAACTATAATCTTTCTCTCCTCCATAATCCGTGGTCGAGATTTGTCTCTGGCCATTCAGGCTAGAGACCAGTGGCGATCGGGAGTGGAAATTTCTAGTTTTCGCTATCACTCTTGGCTAATTTCATTTCAGCTAGAAATTCGTTGCAAGGGATACTCTTCAACGAGCAAAGCGGATTTTCATCAAACGAAAGTGCGCTAATACTCTCATGTTGGTTCTCCTACTGACAATCAATCTTTTCTGGTCCTCTTAACCCAAAAAACATGCTCATAAAACAACATTCTGTAAATACTGCCTATTCACTCCTCCTTATTCGTACTATCTGATGGTTTCTTTTTCCTAATTATTAAACACTGAAAAGGACCAATCTCTTCGGCACACCTCTCTATTATTGACCACTCTAAACTACAACCGCCTGGACGATTCTGGCTTCCATTTACCTCCTCCTCTCATTCTTCAGGTGTTAATGCCTTTGCTTGTGATTAACATTGATTCGGGATGCATGGGCTACTTGAAATCACATATGGACACATTAAGGAAGCAGGGTGGCCCAGGATGGCAATTCCTCCCCGTGTTTTGAGGGAGTGTGCTACTTCCGTGCTGGCCATTCCCCTCGTTCAAAAAACTATATTCTCGTATTGTCTCAAAACTAAACTTTAGCTCAGTCGTTGGAAGACCGCACCATGTCCGAGAGCCAGTTCCCTAAGAGAAAAAAAGGTAAGCCACTCTGATCCTAATAACTATCAAAGCGCCTATAGTCTCACATTGTATTCTATACTTAAGATCTTTTGAACCCTTTCATCAACATATCTTATTCTAGATCATGCACTGATCTCTCATGTCACGTTCTTTCCGAAGCGCCAGGATGGCTTTCGGACGCGCTCGGAGGTATCCTAACTGGCGATCAAATACTATCCTTATCATTACTTGATTTATGGTTTTGCGCGCCGCTCTTTAGGATATGTAGGAGACTGCGTGGTGCGCTTGACATATCCAAAAGCATTTGAACCGTGGTAATAGGCACGTCTCGTCTACTGCTCTACCAAGCCCCCTCCTTGTGGGTTTTCTCCTCTTCTTTGCCTTATTATGTCCTTAGTTATATGCCTTTCAAATGCTCAATATCGCGCTTGTTGTTGACGGGGCGTTCTTCTATCTGATATTTCTGTACACCATTGGGAATTGTTTATCACATCAGGGTTCTGTCATATATCTCCCTATTTATTCTTACTTCATTTAAAATCTTCTCGACACTGCACATCTTAACTCTATCCACTCGCATGCCGATGACTCGACCCCTTCATTCTTAAACTCATATCAATTCTGCTCACTCCTTCTTTACTTCTAGAATTGCCTAAGACTTAACTACTTTACGATTCCTAATTTTCTGCCGATCTGAGATAAGAATTTCCGGGTGGAGGTTGTCCTGCAACCTTGTGAAATTTAAATTCTTTAAAAAACTCAACTATACTACATCTCCTCTCTTTAAACACCTTCCACTTCCTATCTTTTCGACGGTTCTCTCGTCTTCCAGTTGACAATGAGAGAGCAATCACTATGGAGGCCTTAAAGAAGAACAAGAAAGTTTGTCTATGGAATAACTCACATCACAACGGTTGCTAGGCGGCCTCAAAGAAACTGGAATTTCTGTTTAGACTGTGAGACTTTTTATTTTCCTCTCTCAGATTACTAACCAAGCTATGACAGAGGCGCCCTCAATCCGCCTTGTATGAGATACTAGACAAACTTATAATCTAGGGGGCTCAAAATGGTTATTCAACACCCGCTATTTGGACAGGGGTCGGGAGATATCAAAGGCCAAAAGAGAGTAAAACTGGCTCCGTTACTTTACCACTTCACATGACCCACCTCTATCTTTGATGCGCGTTGTTGGTGCTCTAAATCCTCTTTTCTATAGGTACCACAAAGCAGTGGCAGAGTGCTACGAGGGGAACTTGTTCCACTCGCCGTACCACCACCTTTAAACGACGTTCCGCGTAGACAAAGGGGTGACTAGTGTCTGGCCAATGAAGTTTTGTGTGGATATTGGTAACCAATACCCGAGCTAGAATAGCATTCGGTAGCTTACATTACTTTCTTGCTACCAATCTGTTTTCTGTGGATATCCTTTCTTCCCATCTTTCTGTGGCTTCCATGCTGAATTTAATCTCCCTCACTTCAAAGATTGCGTCTGTGCTCATCTTTGTAACTTGCCTTAGTTGGTGAGCTTGTAAGACATGTAACACCCCCTCCTTGAATAGGGTGGTGACAACTGTAAAAAAAAAAAAAAACATATTCACTCGATGTCTCTCTTATATGATTCCCTTTGTTGTTACCTCCTAACACCTTGTAGCTATTTGTTGCGGTCCCTGCTCGGATCTTTTGACCATCTTAATCTTCTTCCCCTTGGGTAAGAATACAAGTCAAAAGCCAGCAATTCTCACCTTTCTCCGGACCGTCAACTGAAGAGAACCCGAACTTTGGCCTACAACTGAGGAATCTTTTTTTAGATGTAAAATGGAGCATTTTAATGGACAAAAATGAAATTAAAAAAACTTTAAAGAAAGACGAAGCTTACCCTCAGTTGGACTCCACACAAGACCTCTTCCAGGCTACTTCAAGTCCAAATTACAACATTATTATTATTATTATTATTATATTATTATTATTATTATTATATATATTATTATTTAATATATTATTATTGATTTATATATTTATATATTATTATTATTATTATTAT